>JBBCBC010000016.1:25079683-25279291 GCA_037126765.1 Stenogyne calaminthoides
ATAATTCACCAATATCTCAGAGAGGTTCTGTCCATATGCATTTGCTCCTTCCTACTGATCGTAGTTCAAATAGGAATGAGGAAATTTTTCGATCTGCAACCTTTGAAGTACATTCAACCTCCGTTGTTGTGTCCTCAAAGAAGACCACCATATGTTGTTGCACGATCTTTTCCATGAGTGAAATACTCATCTCTTCAACAAATGATTTGATTAGCTCCTCCTGTCCTAGCTTTCATCATATCCTCCAACATTTTTTATCTTAGTTCAAACTTCTTCTCATTTCACCCAACACATCTCTAGAAATATCACCCACTCTAGTTTCTATCTCAAAGAAACTTATTATCAAGAGAAGTGGATAATATAGTTACCCCATCGAGATGTCACCATAGATGTGTTCAAAGATCAATTGATTTGCTCGAGAAGTTTGTCCATCGCCAGTTTCGACACTTGGTCCACCAGAGGCTCAAGCTTTGAAATTTGATCAAAAAGGGGCTCAAGCTTGGTAAGCTTCTCAAGTATGGGAGTAAGATCAATAGTTGGTTGTGGAGGGTTTGGAACTTCAGCATCTGTTTGAACTCCAATATATGCCATCTTAGTCATCGCGTGACTTCAGCTCTTCCGGTATTGGACGACTTGTCCAAAAAGTGATCATTTGCAATGGTGGAACGTCCTGAGGTTGTTCCCCCTGAATGGTTGCATCAACACTTGACTCAGCAACCTTTTTGCTCCCTTCAGGATTATCTACAGCATCTCATTCCTGAGAAGGTTCTTAATCATCTTTGTCTTGTCCACTCACTTTTCCTTCAAAGTTGAGAGACAACCTTTCTTTTCAAAGAATCTTTTTTACGTACTAAGGTATCAAACTCAGATTGTTTGATCCTCAGTCTTCTTTTCCCTAAACCGGAAAAGGCATCAAGTTCAGCAACCTCTTCTACCCAAAATTCCTCCCCTCTGAAATTGCCAATCTTTAACATCATGGCAAAGGATTGATTCACAATCAGCATGACAGTTTTTAACCTGGAAAACCTATCTTGAAGATCGATAGTCTCGTTAATCGAGTATTTGTCCAAGACAAATCTTTTTTCGCTCTACATCTCCTTCTTCTTTTTTCTTCACCTTTCCCGAGTTCAGGAACAGGTGCCTCCTCTTCAAAGCTAGAATGGGCTTCTAAAGGTATGGAAATATTTGGCTCCGAGGGTTGTGTGGGTGGGATGGTTATTTGGCTCTCTTCAATGTTTTTGAGAACACCGAAGATTTCTCTGATTATCCTGGTCAAGGTGCACATCGGGTACTCTACCTACTACCTCAAGAAAGACATATTCATCTCCTCCTTCTTCAGGATAGAATTTCTTCCTAATGGTTTTTTTAGTTTTAGTGGCTTTGAGAAACCACTTTGGCAAGAGTGTCAAGTGGATATTTCTCTCCCGACTCTAGCTCACGGATGGTCTTTGAGCCTTTTTCTTTCTTTTTTTTCTCGCTCATCCTAACCTTCTTCTTATCTCCAACTTCCTTCTTTATTTTCAAAGAACTCAAGGGATTTCTTTCTCTTTTCGACTCTTCGTGTTATTTTTCCAAAACTTTCTGATTTTCCTTTTGGCCACCTCTCGCAAAGAGATACAATATCTCGATCGGATTCAGATTCTTTCGGTTCCTCTCCGTTCCTCCCGAGCCAGCGAACCCCGACTTCCCCAAGCCGCTTTTCTCCTTTGAGACTTATGTTTTTTTGGAACATGATTCTATTCCGAGAAAACTTAACTCCAAATATGAAAAACATATTGTCCCTGGGCAAGATTTCAAGAAGAAAACTAATCTTCGTACCAAAAAGTACCTTCCCATTCTTCTTGAAAACCCCTTTTGCATATTTCAATTTCTGGTTTTGATATAGAATGCAATCCGCCAGAAATTTCAACCAGTTGAAGTCAATCGATGAAGAGACTTCAATTGCAGCCATGAGCCTCAATTTGTTTCCCGGCACTTGCTCTAAACTCCCATAGGTGCTCATCAAGCACTTGGCTACAATATCGATCAAGACTCTGTATTTGGGTTTTAGACAACGTTTATGCAGAGCCCCTTTCAACTCAGACTTAGTCTCTGCAAAACGGTCCAAAATTCCTTGTTCTCTTCCAGACATGTATAATGCTGGGTCCTCTCCTCTATCATTGAGTTCAAAAACAGGATTAATATCATCAAGAGACAATATTACCTTTTTGGTGCATACAATCTCTGCTTTGGATTTCGTGATAAGTTCCAAAACTTAATCTGCGAAATGAGTGAACCCCGTTCTCCTTCACGAAGGTTCACCACAAACTGCAGGACTTCTTGAAAGAGTTCTACATCTGGCATATTGCTTACCAAATGTGATAATCGAGCCAGACGCAGCATATTGAGGGCTTCTTCTTCGATTGTAGTAGCTTTGTTGTCGATCATGGCCACCACATGTTCAAAGTAGGGTTTTTCTATTTCGGCTAGGTCCTTAATCATTGCATCACTGGGAAATTCCATTGTAGAATGATTTCTGGAGAATGGAATTTTAAGGATTTGAAGATTAAGAGTTTTGAGTGATGAACCGCTTTTTGATGGGTTTTAAGAGTGTAAAGTGAATGATCGAAAAGCAAACACTCGGTTTATATATGATCCAAAACTATAAATCAATGGTTGTGATTAAATCTTAAAAAAAAGGAATGACCTAGTTGAGATTTAATCTGAGATTTAAAAAATCTCGAGGGTTTTTGCTATTTATAGCTATTTGATCGATATTTTGAGTAAATAGCAAAAATTATAGTGACAAAATGATGTTTCATGATATCCGAGGCGACTTTTTTCGCCTATGCCTCAATTATCCTATAATAGAAATGCTCCAAACATTTCCGCTCAAAGTTCGTGTCTTTTTGTCATTTATTTCAAATGATTATCGGGTGAAATAAATGTCAGAATTAATGCATGTGTCAATATCGTTTTAGGACTATTTGAGTTTATAATCCCATCAATATTGACCTTGACAAAAATCATCCCGAGTCTCGGTTTCTTTCTCGAGAGAATTTTTGTCCGAAAGTTATTCTTTCATGAATAACTTCACGCACCAAGGACTTCTCCTTCAAAGGAATTCACCACCGGATCCAACATACCCAATTCTCATCGACAATTCCTCAAATCTTGACTCAAACCAACCATTTAATAAAATATCAACTATTTGTTTATCGGTATGAATTTTCTCCATCCCGATATCTTTCTTCTCAACATGGTCTCTAATGAAATGATGTCTGATATCTACATGTTTGTATCTGGTGTGCAATACAGGATTTTGTGTAATAGCAATTGCACTATTATTGTCACAAAATATTGGTACTTCATTAGCCATTACCTTATAATCCTCAATTGTTGTCTCGAGCCAAATAAATATGTGCACAACAACTTCCCAAGCAGCATGTATTCAAATTTCAAAGAGTCTTGGTTGCTACTAAGGTCTGTTTCTTTGAAAACCATGATATTAGTTTACTTCCAAGAAATTGACAAGTTCCTGTAGTGGACTTCCTGTCAATTCTACAACCACCATAATCAACATCTGAATAACCAGTTAATTCAAGGTTATCATCACCGATACCATAATCCTCTATTCAATCTGTGCCTTTAAGATATCTCAGATCTTTTTTGGTAGCTTCCATGTGACTAGCCTTTCTTCGAATTAGCTTCATTCGCACATATCCCAACAAAGAAAAGTGATATCGGACCTACTTGTTGTGAGGTATTGCAAAGATCCAATGATCCTCTATAATCGTTATGATTAATCGACGGTTTTGAGGATCAGGATCCATCTTGTAGTTAGTATTCATAGGAATTCTAACTGCATTGCAATTCTGTCACCATACTTAGCAATCAGATCTCTGGTGTATTCTGCTTGGTTGATGAATATTCCTTCCTTAGACTGTTTCACCTGAAGTCCTTGAAAGAAATTCATCTCCCCCATCATTGACATCTCAAACTTTCCTTTCATCAGGGCAGAAAACTTCTCACACATCTGATGATTAGGAGATCCAAAAATGATGTCATCCACATAAATCTGAACTAGTAAGATATATTTCCCATCTTCTATCCCTAACAAGGTTCTATCAATAGCCTCCTTTTTAAAACCATGATCAGTAAGAAATTGAGAGAGTGTATCATACCATGCTCTAGGTGCTTGCTTTAGACCATACAAGGCTTTCTTGAGCCTGTAAACTTGGTCATTCTGACAAAAGCCAGGAGGTTGTTCCACATAAACCTCTTCTTTAAGCACACCATTCAGAAATGCACTTTTCACATCCATCTGATAGACTGTGAATTTCATGTGAGCAACATATGCAAGAAACAATATGATGGCTTCTAATCTTGCAACATGTGCAAAGGTTTCATCATAGTCCAAGCCTTCTTCTTGGGAGTAACCTTGTGCAATTAGCCTTGCCTTGTTTCTTACAATGTTGTTGTTTTCATCTCTCTTGTTCTTGAACACCCACTTAGTTCCAATCACATTATGCCTCTTAGGTCTATCCACTAGCTCCCAAACTTCATTTCTTGTGAACTGATTTAGCTCCTCTTGCATAGCAGTAATCCAGAATGAATCTTGAAGAGCTTCTTCAATCTCAGTTGGTTCATTCTCAGATAGGAAGCAGCAATATAAAGCACTTTCACCATGGAATCTTCTTGTTTTAACACCTTCAGATAGATCACCCACAATCTGACTTGAGGGATGACTATCTAACCAGGTTCTCCTGGATGTTCCCCCTTCAGTAGTATTCTCAACATAAAAAATGTTAGGTTCAGGTATATCATTAAATTCAGGGAACAACGGGAAAGGAGAAAGGGAATCATCTTCCACAGGGGAAATTCCATTCAGAACATTGTCAGTGACATTTGTTCCCCCTTGGTTGATAGATTCAGAGTTTGCCTCAGCTGTGACCACATCTTCATCGGCATTACATACCTGAGTCTAAATTGGGGTTTGTTCATGGGTCATTTCCATAGGTTGGCTTTTCCTTCAAAGGAGAATTATCATCCTAAGTTTCACCAAATTTCGAGTATTTCCATCCCGAGTCTTTCTTGTTTGAGTCGACTCACCCATTCATAGAATGTAGTTGACTTCTTCTTTTTCGCACTGTATGATATTTTAGCATTCTTCTTCTTGCTAAGTCCGGTGATTCTTTTGTCAAATCTCCCGAAATCTTGTTCTTGTTTTCTTTTGAACACAAGTGGATTCATCAAAACATTATGAGGTGTTTCTTCCACAATAAGGGTCCTATAGCTTGTAGACTCGAAGGTTAGATCGACTTCGCAATATCCCAAGAATATTCCTTCATCACTTTGCTATCAAAAGTTTTCAATCGATCTTTACCATTATTGTGTATGAAACACTTATGTTGATATTTTAGTTTTGATGAATTATGCGAAACATTATCAACTTGTGTTATTGAAGCTAATTTACGAGATAACAAGTTGAGGGGAATCTAGAGAACAAATTGAGGGGGAACTTCAAGAAAGTCGAAGATGATCGGATCGCATTTAGGTCGCAGCATTTATACCGATCAAGATCGATGAGAAGGATGAGGTTCCCATCCAGATGCATTCTGGATCTCGATCAAAAGAAGTCCAGATCAAAGTACCGTAAATCAACAATTCGGATGAACAAGGATTTTTATTTCGGTGAAATCACCGATGAACAATGATTTGACTCGTTGAAATCACTGATGAATGTTGATTTCAAAGATCGAAACAAGTGATTTTGATTTGTCGGTGAAATCATCGATGAACAAGTGATTTCAAAGACTGATGAACAAAGATTTCAGCTCACCGTAAATCTACAGTCAGTTCCATGACCAGATCAAAGCACTTAATCAAGCAATGAACAAAATCCAACGAAATTTATCGATCCGTTAGATACACAAAAGCGGTGATCAATAAGAAGACAACACACATATTGATGTGACATAAAGCCGCAAGGAAAAGTGCAATAGACAAAGAAAAATTGAAGATTATTAGTATGGATTTGAATATTACTTCCAACCAGAATATTTAAATCCACACTATAAATACATTGCACTATCTTCAAAAGAAGATAATGGAGAATCTGCAAAGTGAAGATTAAAAGCCAAATATTCAAGCAACTCCATTCAAGAACACAGGGCATTAAATATCCAAATTTAACCAAGAGTGTTCTACCCTAGATCTAAGCACAAATGTCATATCCTAAGCTTAGAGAGATTTACCCAACCTTAGCATTGGGGCTAAACCATTGTAAGGGAAAATCTCACCATAGTTGGAAACCAACCGAGAAACCCCAAACCCTTGTGAAGGTAGTTGGAGTGTGTTTGTTGGTGAGAAGTGTTGTAAAGAGTTAGTAAACTACGCGGAGTAGTCAGAAAACTCTAGAGGAGAAGTTAGTAAGCTACAGGGGTAGTCTGAAAGCTTGTTTGTGATTGAGTAAGTAAACTACGGAGGTAGTCAGAAAACTCAAGGTCGGGTTGAGTAAGTAAACTACGTGGAGTAGTCGAAAAAACTCGTACGAAGTTGAATAAGTAAACTACGGAGGTAGTCGAAAAGCTCGAAGTTGATAAGGAATTTCCTAGAGAGGAGAGTGGATGTAGGATCGGGTTGTCCGAACCACTATATATTGTTTGTGTTGTTTATTGCTTTATGTTTATACTTGTCATATGCATATAGTTATAAGCAAAAACACAACACATGAGCTTAAAAAGAAAAATTGGAAACACTCCTTTCACCCCTATTTTATATGCATCGAACATAATGTTTTCGCTTCCGCACGCGCAAAATGGGTTTTCAACCGGGACCATCAATTGGTATCAGAGCGGGTGTTCAAAAGGTTCACTAATTGATTTTAAAGTGACCACCTGAACTGATTTTTTTTTTAAAGAAAACCTTTATTTAAAAAATGCATATATTTTAATGTTTTGGGCCATTATCAAAAAGAGGGAAATTGTTGATATTTTAGTTTTGATGAATTATGCTGAAACATTATCAACTTTGTGTTATTGAAGCTAATTTACGATATAATGTTGAGGGGAACGAGAGAACAAATTGAGGGGAACTCGAAGAAGTCGACGAAGATGATCGAGATCGAGACGAGGTCATAGACGAGGCCGATCAAGATCGGATGAGAAGGATGAGTTCGATCCGGATCCATGGATCTCGATCAAAAGAGTCGATCGATCGAAGCGACAATAAATCAGGATGAACAAAGGATTTTCACCGGTGAAAATCACCGATGAACAAGATTTCAAAGATCGATGAACAAAGGATTTCAGCAACCGATGAACAAGTGATTCTGTCGCTGAAATCACCGATGAACAAGGATTTCAAAGACCGATGAACAAAGGATTTCAGCTTGATGGAAATCATCGATGAACGATGATTTTCACTAAAGAAATCACCGATGTACAAGGATTTCAAAGATCGATGAACAAAGGATTTCACCGTAAATCTACAGATCGATTTCAAAACCCGGATCAAAGACCCGAGTCTTTAAGCAATGAACAAAGAATCCGGACGAAATGATCGGATCCGTTAGACACACAAAAAGCAAATGATCAATAAGAAGACAACACACATATTGATGTGACATAAAAGCCGCAAGGAAAAGTGCAATAGACAAAGAAAAAGTGAAGACTATTAGTATGGATTTGAATATTACTCTCCAACGGTAATATTTAAATCCACACTATAAATACATTGCACTATCTTCAAAAGAAGATAATGGAGAATCTGCAAAGTGAAGATTAAAAGCCTAATATTCAAGCAACTCCATTCAAGAACACAGGGCATTAAATATCCAAATTTAACCAAGAGTGTTCTACCCTAGATCTAAGCACAAATGTCATATCCTAAGCTTAGAGATTTTCCCAACCTTAGCATTGAGGCTAAACCATTGTAAGGAAAATCTCACCATAGTTGAAACTAACCGAGAAACCCCAAACCCTTGTGAAGGTAGTTGGAGTGTGTTTGTTGGTGAGAAGTGTTGTAAAGAGTTAGTAAACTACGCGGAGTAGTCAGAAAACTCTAGAGGAGAAGTTAGTAAGCTACAGGGGTAGTCTGAAAGCTTGTTTGTGATTGAGTAAGTAAACTACGGAGGTAGTCAGAAAACTCAAGGTCGGGTTGAGTAAGTAAACACGGGAGTAGTCGAAAACTTCGAGGCCGAAGTTGAATAAGTAAACTACGAGGTAGTCGAAAAGCTCGAAGTTGATAAGGAATTTCCTGAGAGGAGAGTGGATGTGGGACCGGGTTGTCCTAACCACTATATATTGCTGTGTTGTTTACTGCTTTATGTTTATACTTGTCATATGCATATAGTTATAAGCAAAACACAACACATGAGCTTAAAAAGAAAAATTGGAAACACTCTGCCCTCACCCCTATTTTATATGCATCGAACATAATGTTTTTCGTCAAGACGCGCAAAAATGGGTTTTCAACCGACCATCAATTGGTATCGAGAGGGGGTTCAAAAGGTTCACTAATTGATTTTAAAGTGACCACTGAATCGATTTTTTTTTTTAAAAAAACCCGCTTTTTAAAAATGCATATATTTTAATGTTTTGGCGGCCATTATCAAAAAGAGGGAAATTGTTGGGATATTTTAGTTTTGATGAATTATGCCAAAACATTATCAACTTGTGTTATTGAAGCTAATTTACAGATAACAAGTTGAGGGGGAACGAGAGAACAAATTGAGGGGGAACTCAAGAAGTCAGACGAAGATGATCGAGATCGACGAGGTCATAGACGAGGTCGATCAAGATCGATGAGAAGGATGAGTTCCGATCCAGATCTTGATCTTGATCCGATCAAAGTGAGCTGATCGATCAAAGACCGAAATCGATTCGGATGAACAAAGATTTCATTTCGGTGAAATCATTGATGAACAAGTGATTTCAAAGATCGATGAACAAAGGATTTCAAAGATCGATGAACAAAGATTTCACTTTCACCGTAAATCTACTGCATCGATTTCAAATGACCCGATCAAAGCGACCAGAATCAGAAGCAATGAACAGTAATCCGACGAGCTGATCAGATCCGTTAGACACACAAAAAACAGCTGATCAATAAGAAGACAACACACATATTGATGTGACATAAAGTTGCAAGGAAAAGTGCAATAGGACAAAGAAAAGCTGGAAGACTATTAGTATGGATTTGAATATTACTCTCCAACGGTAATATTTAAATCCACACTATAAATACATTGCACTATCTTCAAAAGAAGATAATGGAGAATCTGCAAAGTGAAGATTAAAAGCCAAATATTCAAGCAACTCCATTCAAGAACACAGGGCATTAAATATCCAAATTTAACCAAGAGTGCTCTACCCTAGATCTAAGCACAAATGCCATATCCTAAGCTTAGAGAGATTTTCCCAACCTTAGCATTGAGGCTAAACCATTGTAAGGGAAAATCTCACCATAGTTGGAAACCAACCGAGAAACCCCAAACCCTTGTGAAGGTAGTTGGAGTGTGTTTGTTGGTGAGAAGTGTTGTAAAGAGTTAGTAAACCACGCGGAGTAGTCAAAAACTCTAGAGGAGAAGTTAGTAAGCTCTGGGGTAGTCCTAAAAGCTTGTTTGTGATTGAGTAAGTAAACTACGGAGGTAGTCGAAAAACTCAAGGTCGGGTTGAGTAAGTAAACACGTGGAGTAGTCGTAAAACTTCAGGCCGAGTTGAGTAAGTAAACTACGAGGTAGTCAGAAAGCTCGAAGTTGATAAGGAATTTCCCTAGAGAGGGAGAGTGGATGTAGGACTGGTTGTCCGAACCACTATATATTGCTGTGTTGTTTACTGCTTTATCTTTATACTTGTCATATGCATCTAGTTATAAGCAAAACACAACACATGAGCTTAAAAAGAAAATTGGAAACATTCGCCCTCACCCCTCGCTTTTATATGCATCGAACATAATGTTTTTCGCTTCAAGACGCTGCAAAAATGGGTTTTCAACCGGGACCATCAACTTACAACCAAACACACAAAAGAAAGAAACAAGAGGCTTCCTTTCATTCCACAGCTCATACGGTGTTTTTCCTTGATTCTTTGTCAGCATGGATCTGTTCTGAGAGTAGCATACAGTATTGACTACTTCATCCCAAAATCTATTAGGAATGTCAGCTTCAGCAATTGTTGTTCTTGCAGCTTCTTTCAGAGTCCTATTTCTTCTTTCAGCAACACCATTCTGTTGTGGGGTCCTTGCAGTTGATGTTTCATGAGCTATCCCATTTGTCTGATCTGATTTTGACCACACTCAGATTCTTTTCATTACTGAGTTTTTTTAGTAGTTCAGGCAGTTTTGTCTGAGTCTCCTTCTTACTGAGTAGGAATATGACCCATGTATATCTGGAGTAGTCATCAACTACCACAAGTGTATATTTCCTGTCATTTGTGCTCACAGGTGTTACTGGACCAAAGAGATCCGTATGTAATAGTTGAAGTATTCTATCAGTAGATACTTCTATTTTGCTTTTGAATGATGCTCTGATTTGTTTTCCTTTCTGACAATCATCACATACATGATCTTTACTGAACACTTCATTGGGTAACCCCCTCACAAGTGCTAATCTTGCAAATTTGTTCAGGGTTTTGAAGTTTAAGTGATTCAGCCTTTTGTGCCATAACCAACTGGTGTTAGTAGAACTTTTGCAACTAAACATGTATCCATAGGAGTTAATCTCCAATCAGCAAGATACACATTTTCTTTTCTAGTACCAGTCAGTAGTATTTGTTGTAAAGCATTGTCTTTCACATAACATAACTTAGTAAATCAGTGGTTAAGGCTGTGATCAGTTCAATGCAAATTCAATGGATTGATTCCAACTGATTATAAAAAAACTCAGTATGCTTTCAATGAAAATATGCAACAGTTATAATGCAAAGCAGAAAGCAAATAACACAGCAAGTTATAGTGGTTCAGAGGCTCAAGCTCCTACGTCCACTCTCTCTGATCGTCAGAGAAATTCCTTAACTCACTACTACTACTACCTCAAGCTTTCAGACTGAACTCAACAACTTACTAACTTTCTCTATGAGTTTTCAGGCTGAACTATATTGTAGCTTACTAACTCAAACACACACAAGCTTTCAGACTAACACAAGCAGCTTACTAACTTCTTCTCTAGAGTTTTCAGGCTGAACTCAATTGCAGTTTACTAACTCTTTACAACTCTCACTTTCCAACAATCACACACTCAAACTTACCTAGACAACAGGGTTTGGGTTTGGCTGGTTTCCAACTAAGGTAAGATATCCTTTTACAATAAGAACAGATGCAAAGGGCTATGATATCTCTTACTAAGCTTTGGATACTTAACAAATTCTAGGCTTAGTAAATGAACTCTTTTCAAGGTAAAACACTTGGGAAATCTTAGGTTTTTCGAGTGCTTCAAATGCAAGAATACGAATGAGCTCTGGAGTTGCTTGATTTCCCGTAACCTTGATTGTTGCAAGGCCTTTGGTATTTATAAGCAACTCTTTAAGAGTTACTCTTGAAAAATTATCTGTTAGAAGAGATAGCATCAAGGGTTTCCTCTTTTGGTTAGTGGTAAACGGCTACATTTAGGGTTTGAACGTGTCTTTGCATGGTTTGGGTAATATATAGTCAAACAGCCAATCACCACTTTATGTGAACAGGAAGATATCAGTCCTAACATTTCCTCAGTGAAATGTCGCATTCAGTGTCAGTAAAGTACATTGTTGTCGCCTCCTCATTGGTCGAAGTCTTCCTTTGAACAGAGACAAACAAAATGGCTCATTTTAGGTCAACTATACTGAACTGATATGTTTCTTAATGTCCACGAATGAGCACTATTCTCTTTGTTTGTACTAAGAATGAACAAAATACTATTTACTCCGAAATAGTCTGTTCAGGGTCTTATGGGTCAGTACAAAACAATCTTCAGGATCTTCGTTCTACAGGATCTTCGGTCTTCAGGACTTTTTAGGTCTTTCAGGATCTTCTGAGACTTCAGGACCTCCTTAATCTTCATGATCTTCTGAGTCTTCAGGCAAAATGAAGCAATCCTAACTATCCTGATCCATATCTGCTTACTATAAATGGTGCAGATAATCCTGATCCTAACACCTATAGAAAACCTGATCCTTATCTATCAAGCTGTTCTGATACATGTCATACTCAGGGGTTTTGGGATCTAATCAAAATCTTTATTAAATTCATCTTCCAACAATCTGGTTGTTGTAAGTCACAGAAAAACTACAAATTTGCGTACGAGAACCCCACGACTTGGAGCAAAAACACGACGACATAATGGATTAATCCAGATTGTGGGAGGTGGAGCAACGAAAAGAATGAGTTGTGTTATGGGTGCGAATCATGCAAGGCGGGGCTGCTGGATAGCATCAAGACCGATTGGAAGAAGGTCTCCATTGTCAAATCATATTCATCTTCTTCCTCATTATCGTCTACTCCATTGGATGTTGTGCTTTCAGAAACAACAAGGAGGACAAATCTTGGAAACAATATCCTTGAATCGTCACATTTTACATGCATATATCAGCTTGTTTGTTGTTGCTGGTGTTATTCTTTAATCTCTTTTTGGGATTTTTGTTGCAGAGGATAATTTCTGTCATATGTTTATTCTTTGGATATTAAGTAATTTTTCTTTGCGATGCACGAATGCATGGCTTGAGGCTTGAATTTTGATAAATTTCAACGCTGATTATAATGGAAATTTAAATGAAATATATTTTGTTCAGCTATTGCAAATACTTTTTTTTTTAATATACAGGCACCATAACAAATTTGGTGGTTGAGATTTTGAGTTAAACCTTCAATTTATATACCACCATCAGGACCATCATTGAGAGTTAGTTTGAGTAATGATTTAAAGAAGAAATAATAATATTCACCCTTGTCACAGCTGGTTGATTGTCCGCTACAAGTAGGAAATTGTCAAATTATTTCGTGCACTTTAAGAATTCAAATAATGGGGCCACTTATAATAAGATTATTATGATGAAGAAAAAATCAGAAGAGGGCCAGGAAATGAAGTAATTGGGCCACCTATTTAATTATGAAAAAGGATAAGTAGTTGTGAGATGTGACTAAATAAATGTTTGGTATAAATATTAAAGCTACTTTTCTTCAGAGGTGCAATAATATCTGATCAATCATAATGAACTCCGGGTTAAATATGGTGAGTCAAAAAGATTCGGATTAACCAGACAACTAACAATTCTGATAACGTAAATCAATCTCTCATTCCCCACAATTACTTTGTACAAGCACTTTCTTCATTTATTTGGGACAAATTGCAACAACAAGACTTATTTTTGTCACATATTGCACTTTAAGGACTGAACTTTAAGTTCTTTTTTTGCATCAATTTAAAAGTTTGGTACCTGCCCTACAAAAGTCGAAAATTCGGCCTTCGAAGTGCGATTAGTGGCAACGTTAAATCCTATTTTTGCAATTTATTGTTTCTTTTATTAATATAACTTTTAGTTGTTCTTCACACTGTCAGCTATTGATGGGCAAGATAAACAAGGATGTGAATAGGAAGAGTGGAGAAAATGTATACTTACAGTCATCGTACTTCCTACATATCCATTAAATCTACAAGTATACCACAAATATCTCTCAACCTTAATTCTCTGGCAATCTCTAATTAAGAAATAAAGAAGCACGCTTAATTTTTATACTTAATTATCCGAAAGATTACTAATAGGAATCCATTCAAAGAATAATTACAAGAATCATGTGAATGATTACTCCAATGGGCTTGTGATAAGAAACATATTGTACAGGAAATCAGATGGCTTCTTCTAAACAAATAAGAAAACACGATATAACAAAGGAGGATGTTTTAGACTGTGAATGTGACTACAAAGTGCATGGTCTTGTATAAGTCTAATATGGTGAAAAGAAGTAACATAAAGATTGTGCCAAAAATATTGTTTCTTAAATAATCAATTATCAGACATTCATGAGAAAGCTAGTTTCTCTGGAAAGTCAACATTTTACTGATTTCTACATCATCATAAGAGAAGAGAGGGATCAAGGGATATATGGCAATCAATCTTCTGTGAAATTTGGAACAACAGGGCATTCATTGTTTGACAACCAATTAATCATTTGCAGGTTGTTGCTATCATTCTTAACATTATACCAGCCTAGCCATTAAACTATTATCAATACATACAACAAATTTTAATTCTTGTTGTAACTATGAAGAAAATGCAGATTCATCTGGGATATCTTTCCAGTTTTAACATTGTCAAAGTTGCAACAAGTTATTTGCCACTGAGACAGTAATCAATTGTTTCATTCTTCTAACTCTCTTAAGTCTTAAGTGGCATGTTCGCATTTTCCACTATTTATAATGTCTCCATTTAAAGTAAATACTACATGGGAAATGAGATGAAACTGTAAATATTATGGGTGATAACTACTGCCTCTCATACCTCATGATATGTCCTTGGAGAATCAATTATCATGAAAATAAGCCAACATGGAAAGCTCAGATGTATGATCTATGAGTTTGACCAACAAAACATAATACTACAAAACAATATAGAACAATATCACCCACAAACTATATAAGGTTGAAGCAGTCACTGTCTCATTAAAATAATGTTGCATGACTGAAGTGTTTGGCCCGTTGCTCTATGCAACACACATAATAAAAATAGTCAATCAGCAGATTTTGCATAGTCCACTATACTTTTCCATGTCGATAGAAGACCTCTATAGAATGGCCAGAAGTAAATGTAGCCCAAATACATGTGGTCACAAAGTGTTAGCTATAAGGCTATAACTTGTACTCGTGCTGATGGTCCAAACTATTAGATCACATATTCACAATTCTGATTATTACTTCCTTAATTGTCATGATTCTGATTGAATTTATTGGTTATTAACAATCTGGTTGTTGTAAGCCACCGAAAAACTGCAACTTTGCGTACGAGAACCCCACGACTTGGAGCAAAAACACGACGACACAATGGAGTGATCCAGATTGTGGGTGGTGGAGCATCGAAAAGAATGAGTTGTGTTATGGGTGCGAATCATGCAAGGCGGGGCTGCTGGATAGCATCAAGACCGATTGGAAGAAGGTCTCCATTGTCAACATCATATTCATCTTCTTCCTCATTATCGTCTACTCCATTGGATGTTATGCTTTCAGAAACAACAAGGAGGACAAATCTTGGAAACAATATCCTTGATTTGTCGCATTTTAAATGCATATATCAGCTTGCTTGTTGTTGTTGGTGTTATTCTTTAATCTCTTTTTGGGGTTTTTGTTGCAGAGGATAATTTCTGTCATATGTTAATTCTTTGGATATTAAGTAATTTTTCTTTGCGATGCACGGATGCATGGCTTGAGGCTTGAATTTTGATAAATTTCAACGCTGATTATAATGGAAATTTAAATGAAATATATTTTGTTCAGCTACCAATTGATATCTATTTGTTTATTTTGCAAATACTTTTTTTTAATATACAAGCACCATAACAAATTTGTTAGTTGAGATTTTGAGTTAAACCTTCAATTTATATACCACCATCAGGACCATCATTACTTGTTAGTTTGAGTAATGATTTAAAGACAAAATAATAATATTCACCCTTGTCACAGCTGGTTGATTGTCCACTACAAGTAGGAAATTGTGAAATTATTTCTTGCACTTTACAAATTCAAATAATTGGGCCACCTATAATAAGATTATTATGATGAAGAAAAAATCAGAAGAGGGCCAGGAAATGAAGTAATTGGGCCACCTATTTAATTATGAAAAAGGATAAGTAGTTGTGAGTTGTGACTAAATAAATGTTTGGTATAAATATTAAAGCTGGTTTTCTTCAGAGGTGCAATAATATCTGATCAATCATAATGAACTCCGGGTTAAATATGGTGAGTCAAAAAGATTTGGTTTAACCAAACAACTAACAATTCTGATAACGTAAATCAGTCTCTTATTCCCCACAATTACTTTGTACAAGCACTTTCTTCATTTATTTGGACAAATTGCAACAACAAAACTTATTTTTGTCACATATTGCACTTTAAGGACTGAACTTTCGACTTTTACATGACATATAACCAATTTCTAAATTGTGCAAAAAAACAAACAAACCACAAACAAATTCGTAGACAAAGTGGGTATTTTTATTAATTTGCATGTAACTGTTTTGCCTGTGAATTTGCCTAAGTTCATTTTTTGCATCAATTTAAAAGTTTGGTACCTGCCCTACAAAAGTCAAAAATTCGGCCTTCGAAGTGTGATTAGTGGCAACGTTAAATCCTGTTTTTGCAATTTATTGTTTCTTTTATTAATATAACTTTTAGTTGTTCTTCACACTGTCAACTATTGATGGGCAAGATAAACAAGGATGTGAATAGAAAGAGTGGAGAAACTGTATACTTACAGTCATTCTACTTTCTACATATCCATTAAATCTACAAGTATTCCACCAATATCTCTCAGCCAATTCTCTGGCAATCTAAAATCAAGAAATAACAAGCACAATTAATTTTTATACGAATTATGTGAGTGATTACTGATATGAATCCATTCCAAGAATAATTCCAAGAATCATGTGAATGATTACTCCAATGGGCTTGTGATAAGAAACATATTGTACAGGAAATCAGATGGCTTCTTCTAAACAAATAAGAAAACACGATATAACAAAAGAGGATGTTTTAGACTGTGAATGTGACTACAAAGTGCATGGTCTTGTATAAGTCTAATATGGTGAAAAGAAGTAACATAAAGATTGTGCCAAAAATATTGTTTCTTAAATAATCAATTATCAGACATTCATCAGAAAACTAGTTTCCCTGGAAAGTCAACATTTTACTGATTTCTGCATCATCATAAGAGAAGAGAGTGATCAAGGGATATATGGCAATTAATCTTCTGTGAAAGTTGGAACAACAGGGCATTCAATGTTTGACAACCAATTAATCATTTGCAGGTTGTTGCTATCATTCTTAACATTATGCCAGCCTAGCCATTCAACTATTATCAATACATACAACAAATTTTAATTCTTGCTGTAACTATGAAGAAAAGGCAGATTCATCAGGGATATCTTTCCAGTTTAAACCCAATACAAACTTAACATTGCCAAAGTTGCAACCAATTATTTTCCACTGAGACTATAATCAATAGTTCCATTCTTCTATCCCTCTTAAGTCTTAATTGGCATGTTCGCATTTTCCACTATTTATAATATATTTAAAGTAAATACTACCAGGGAAATGAGATGAAACTGTAAATATTATTGGTGATAGCAACAGCCTCTCATACTTCATGATATGTCCTTGGAGAATCAATTATCATGAAAATAAGCCAACATGGAAAGCTCAGATGTATGATCTATGAGTTTGACAAACAAAACATAATACTGCAAAATAATATAGAACAATATCACCCACAAACTATATAAGGTTGAAGCAGTTACTGTCTCATTAAAATAATGTTGCATGACTGAAGTGTTTGGCCCATTGCTCTATGCAACACACATAATAAAAACAGCCAATCAACAGATTTTGCATAGTCCACTATACTTTTCCATGTCGATAGAAGACCTCTATCGAAAGGCCATAAGCAACTGTAGCCCAAATCCAGGTGGTCGCAAAGTTTTAGCTATAAGCCTATAACTTGTAATCGTGCTGATGCATATCAACCGGAATCATCATCATCACTGTCCGATTTAATCACATTGTTATATAAACCTCCTAATCTTCATCATCATCGACTCTCATCATTCTATAAGGGTCATCTTTCCTACTGCTTCCTTTTGAACGAGAAGCCAATTGTCCTCTACGGCCAACGAATTCATTTCTAATCGATTTACCCCTTCTCAAGACCAAATTCATGAGACTAATATACCTGTTCTTCATACCCATTAATGGATGTTTTTCAACGAAGAAGTTCTTTCTATACGTCTCCCTTAAAACAACAATTTGTGTTCTTATCTTATTCGAAACATAAAAGATCCCCGGAAAATGCACCAGCTCCTTCTTAATCCTCATACACCCAATCCCCAGAAACTCTCCCAAACAAAAGACATTTTCTCTCTCCGTTTTCTTTAACAAACTTAGTAACTTATGGATCACCCCCCACAGCCCACTTCTCAGCCTGAGCGCTGTGTGGCGCTAAATGTAATCCATTCTCATATGGAGAAATGTATGGTAAACACTGTCATTTCTGCATCCATTCATCCACTCTTTTCTCCAAATCAAACCCTCTAGGTAAATTCATAAAAAAATCATTATTCCTTCTGTTCCCCCCCTCCATTCTTCTCTTCTCCATTATTTCCGATACTGCCAAATCATCTCTCCAAGAAACCAACTCCAACCCAAATACAACATGATCATCTGAATCCTGAAGACCCATATCACAAATCTGAAAATATTCCGGGAATTCAGGCAACAATGTCAATATATAATCATGAGGTAATCCCAAATCGTACTTAAACATATCTATCAAATACAGGGGAAGCTTTCCAGCTCCGGAGAGCATCAAAAGCTTCGCAACCCTTTTGACCACATCTCTCCGGTAATGAGACATGGAGAGTAACAAAACTTCGTCGTTGTGAAGGGAGATGGCTCTAGGGGTGAGCTTAACATGGGGCAGGGAATTGGCTGTATTTGGAGGCAGAAATTTTCTGAAAATTAAGGGGTAATCTTTGATGAATTTCTCAGCAGTGGTGGGAAGGTTTAACTGAGGTTTTAAAGGGGAGACATCAGATAAGGATATAGTTTGGGAGGGTTGGGAGAGAATAAGGGTTTTGAGAGAGTGTAAGGGTTTCATGTTTTTTTCTCTCTCAACGGCAGTATCAAGATAGGGATCACGGACCCATTTGATTTTGGCGTTTACAAATGTGCGGATGTGAAGGTGAGAGAGGGGCGGTTGATCGGAGAAATTGAGGCATTGCAATGGCGGCAGCAGCAGCAGCACAACTTAAAGGATTCACTTTCTGATGGCAACAATAAAGAAGGTGGAGAGTAAATCACACTAAAATGTGCACAAATCGGGAAATTAACAACAATCTCTGATAACGGAACAATAATCATTCATTTATAAAAAAATACAGGTGTTTTCCACATTACAAGATCAAAAGTTATTGATCATATTATTGTAAAAGGGCCATATGTATCAAATCTAATGTACAGAGGGCTAACTAATAACTTAATTGCACAAAACAATCAATATTTTTGCAATCAGATACGAGAAGCATTTGGTGTTAGAAAACACAACCCTAACAAGTTTTTCCACAAAGAAAAAAGGATTAAACAAATGAAAAGCCGCAATTTTGAGATGCAACACAAGGAAAATAGAAGTTGAGAGCAGTTCACCGTTGAAATCTTCGTTGAGTAATCATTCTTACGCAGACAAATTGGTGTATTGACTGGGCTGAAAATGCAGCGAGATATAGTTTTGTAGAAGCACAAGAAAAAAATTAAGAACGAGTGCCGTTCTCAGGGGTTTATTTTCAGCACTAATTTCAAAACGTTTACACTACATTTAAATACCAATTGCCCCCCTCCAATTTCCAAATTTCCATACTGGCCTGTCAAAATTTGTGTAAATTGCAAGTTGATCCTATGGTGATAATGTAACCTGTGGACTTAAATTTTTTTTGCAATTCACGTTCTATACTAGTTCGGAATTTTAACATTCTCTTTTCAAATCTACTCTTATAAAATATATGTATTTATTTTTACAAAATTTTAATGTAATCACATCATCACTTTTCTTCCACCCGTTAATTCTTTTTTCTATTTTTCTCTCCCTCAATACAATTTAATAATCACATCATTATTTTTAGTTTTTTTCACTCAAAACTTTTCTAGCTTCAATCTCGTGCTATGGTGTTTTATTTCATATGTAGACTGGATTTCATAGTTTCATAAGGATCTCAAAAAATGAGAGATCGAGTAACTATCATGTACACAATGGGCTTTATCATTTACATTTTATGTTGGGTTTGTGACCCATTTCATTTTGGGCCCGGTCATATGCACCCCCTATTAGTAGATTTATATGCCCCTTATGTTTTTTTATGATTTTAATATAAATATAAAATGTTCAAATTACCCTGCAAAATAAAACTTATCTTCTCACACTGATATTTCATTGTTGTGAACAAATAAAATCACAGCTACACAAACTTTACATGAAAATGGCAGTTCAGTTCAATTTAATTGCAAAAGAAATAACAACTAAAATAAAACAATAAAAATATATTCCAAAATTTCATTTGGATTGAAAGTCTGCAGAACCCAGAACTTATCGTGAATGTAAATATTGCATTTGAATCGGATTATATGCATGTATTCATTAAAATAATTACTTACCAGAGAGAATCGGAAAGAAAAAAAGAAAAAAATCACTGATACAAAATTTTGATGATGCCTATAAATCGAAGCAAAAGGTCGGTGAGGACAGGCAACAACGACGGAGTCTCCCACTAGCGATTTCGATGCAAGGCGGCGGAAATGACACAACGCCGTAGCACAGGGGCGGAGTTGTGGTGGTGGTTGGTGTTTGAGCGAGACAAGAGAAAGAACAACAAAGAATTAGGTTTTCAGGGCATAATTGGTACTTCATGTACTAATATCTGAATAAAATAATGAAATAAAGTGTAAATAATCGGACCCATTTTGGCATTTGGGCTTAGTAATTTTTTGTATTAGAGCCCATTTGATATTTGTTGATGTTGGTTTAAAATTTAATTTCCATCAATCTACATTTAATTACAATTTCGTATAAATTTTTAGAAAATTATAAAAAATAATATGAATTACATCGGTTCAACAACTTTTATTAATGGTTATGAGTCAACAAAATCCCCTTAATTTCAGGAGAAAACGAACCCTAATAAGTAACTTGGAATTTCATTTAAAATAAATAAATATAGCACTAATATATTACATTTATGCATGTATCTATTTTGCCAGGGGGGAGTTGGCCTTAGACAGCAACTGTTGACATGATCTTTTAGCAACATTAATTAATACTATTGTTTCTTCCAGACTATGAACAAGTTGGCAACTTGGAATTTATTAGCTCCAAATGACGACGGGACGGGTGTCAGACGGACGACGCCGATGAACCTTCCTAAAATAGGCTTAAGTCAGGTATAAATCAGTAAAGGACGGCTACGAATGACAGCTAGGAGTATTTTAACGGCTAATTCCCTGCAAATCCAGGAATTACCTTGGGCGAAGTCCCAGCGAGGTGCCCGAGGTCGGTTTACCTCGGGCGACCTCCCACGACCTCAGAAGCAAGTCACATCTGTCTTGTAGCATTTAATGTATCACAGAGCACCTTTTGGCTCACTTGTACTTGTAACCTGGGAGAGTGAACTCCATTCTGCCAAACATTATAAATATGGCTCATTTATGACCCAAAAAAGAAGAGAATCCATAGCTTACCAAACCTCTTGAAAATTCATTACTCAAACACATATTCTCTCAAGCAATCACAAGTCATTAATACAATCCATATCACACATTAATTGTTTGTGTCACTAAGATCATTAAGCCACATCTTAATCCCTAAATCCGAAATTTTAGTGCACAACATAGTAGAGCACTACACTCACTTGTTAGGCTTATCATCTCACCACCTCCCGTCTTCCTTCTCTTTGTGACCAACTCTTTAAGAAACTTTGCATAAGATGGTATTTCCTTGATTGCCTCCAAGAAAGGCACGTTCAAGGTCACTTTTTTGAAAATTTCCAAGAATTTTGCGAACTTATCATCGAGCTTCTTCTTCATGAAACGTTGAGAAAAAGGTGGTGGAATGGGGGGTTTTAGGAATTCCCCATCCATCACACTCAACCTTCTCGTTTTTCTCCTTTAACTCTTTAGCCTTCTTCCATTTAGGAACCCTCTTTTCTTCAACACCTTCCTTCTCGACACAAGTATCCTCAACAACAATCTCCTCCTCCTTATCTTTCTTTTCAATCTCTTCCTTTTCTACCTCGTCATCCTCCAAAGGCATGCTCGGCCCATCATACCTCGTACCACTTCTCAATTCAATGGCCTTACAATGTTCTCTAGGATTCACCTCCGTCGTGGAGGGGAACTTCCCTTTATCCTTCCCTTGGCTTGAGGATGCCACTTGCCCTAGTTGGAATTCCAAGTTCTTCAATTGGCTCGAGAGAGATGTAATAGCATTTGGAATATTTCCAAGGTTCTTTAAGTCTTCTTCAATTTATCAAACCGTTGATTCGATTTTTGAGTTTGTTGGTTTGAAAGATTGATGAAGGTGGCCAAACTATCCTCCAAAGTAGGTCTTTCTTCATTGTTGGGGGCACGGGCTCCGGGATCAAATTCCGGGGGTAGAGTTAGGGCGGCTTTCGGGTTTGAGTATGAAAAGTTTTCATGTTTTCGGAGGTTTTGGTTGTAGGAGTTATTGTGTGGGAAATCTTGGGTGTTTTGGTTTTGGTTTTGACCTTGGTTTTGGCTAGATGGTTGGTTTTGATTATTTTGGCCTTGGATGTTTGATGATGGATTGTTTTGGTTTGAGAAGTTTTGGGAATGATTGTTTTGGTAACGGTTTTGGTAATTTGAAGGTTGGTTTTGGAAGTTTGTTTGGGGTTTTGCTAGTTTGAGGGTTAGTTTTGGAAGTTTTGGTTGGGGTTTTTGTAGTAGTTCTCTTGGAATTGTTGATTCCCTTGGTATGTCCCTTGATAGTTGCCCCTTCCCATGTAATTGGCTTCCTCAACTTGATTGACATTCAATGGCATCTCCATGTTCCCTCCCAATATTCCTCTCCTTTGGCATTCCGCTAACGAATCAACCTTGTTCATTAAAACTCTCATAGCTTCTGTCATTGCGTTGTTTGGATCACTATCAACTTGGGAAATCTTTTGAACATCGGACGGCAAAGTGAAGGTGTTGTTAGCAATCCGATCAATCAATGCTAACCCTTCCTTACCTGTCTTGTCAAAAATCTATCCACCCGACGATGAATCGATGAACATCCTTGCCTCGTTGCTAAAACCATAGTAGAAATAACTCACAACTTGATCGTTGACGAAATTGTGTTGTGGGAACCTCCTTAACATGGCGTTGTATCTTTCCCAAACTTCGTATAAGTTTTCCCCACCCCGTTGTCAAAATTGGGCGATCTCTTTCTTGCATTGAAGTGTCATTGCGGGTGGGAAGAACTTCATCAAGAACTTTTGGCATAACATGTCCCACGAGCCAAGACTATCGGGTGGTAAGGAGACAATCCAATCTTTGGCTTTGTCCCTCAAAGTGAAGGTGAAAGTTCCGGCTCTCCAAGCATCATCCGTGACCCCATTGATCTTTACTGTATCCGCATACTCTAAAAATTGAGCTATGTGCCTATTCGGATCCTCATTCTTCCCTCCACCAAATCGTTACTTTTGGAGCATTTGAATGAGGGTCGGCTTGATTTCAAAGTTGTTAGCCGCTATCGCCGGACGGGCTATGCCATCATAGTGCCTTTGCACTTGTGGGTTGAAATATTCCCACATCGGGCGATCTCAATTTTCGCCCCCTTCCAAATTCATTCGGTCATTTTGATTTTCCCCCATTGCTCTTTGTTGGGCTAATCGTCGATTCCGATCTCGATTTCTTTTCCTAGCCGTGGCTTCGATCTCAAGGTCAATTGGAATTGATTTAATTCCACTTATCCTTGTGTTCATGCACACCTAGCAAATCAACAAAAACCATAATCTCCAATCTAACTATTAGCAAGGTTAGTTACTAAAAAAAGACACTAGTAATCACGTGCAATGAACAACTAGTTATACTCAACACAACCTAGTCCCCAGCAACGACGCTAAAAACTTGACATGTGTTTTACCACATAACCTCTCAAGTATAAGAGGGTTGTTGAAGTTCCCGGTTTTATATCAATCCATGGGACTATGGTGTGGAATATAGCCCAGTTGCTATGTGTCGGCGCATGATTATAGTGTGAAACATGTTGAAACTTAAAAACAAGCAATTATCAACTAAGCAAGACAAATAACAAAACTATAAACTAGTGAGCAAATAAATAAAATGAATAGACAAAAATGTTTTGTGTTTTGAGTGTGAGAGGTGTTCGGGTGTTGATCCTCGTGTGATGTTCGACTACCGATTCCCTAGGTGATTGTCTCTACGTCCAGCTACTCCCTAAGAACGATCACTCTACATCCATCATCCCCGTACTTGGTAAGCCACGGTTCCGGTTACGTTTGACACCTAAGATCGGGATGTAAACTCACTCTTTCTAACCCGGGTAATTGCAAAGGAAGGGTCCTCTAATTAACTAAACTACTCCCTACCCTTGTGTTCCCACTTGTAGCATAGAGTTCATTCTCATAGATTTCTTCATTTTCAACACTAGTTATTAGCTAGTGAATCAATGTGAACTAAAGGGGTTCTAACGATCCTACCCAACTCTCGTTGCAATATGATGTGAATAAACTCAAATTCGGCAAATCAAACCAATACCTATTCGTCTACCCACATTTACCCAATTCTCGTTGTGATAAACTAGACAACCGAACAAGCTAATAGCCCAACCCACCTAAATTGAACACTAAACAACCCATAATTCAAAAGACAACCATCAATAGAGACAATCCACCATTAACAAGCAATTAATCAATCACCAACACAATTCACAACACCCAAACACAAAGGAACCTTAGACCATGGTGCTACAAGTAAAACCCATGGCTAATATGCAAGGAAACAAGAAACTCATATCAAGATAAGCAATAAACAACCAATAGAAATAAAGAAACACCTTACTATTGTTCAAGCACAAATCCATACAAAATCCATCAATACTCCTTGGTTTCTTGCTCCAAACTGAAATTAACACTATATCTATGCTATTCTATGATAATCTAAGCTATCTATGGAAGGAAAATGCAAAAATATGAAAAAGTATTAGTTGCAGCTCTCATAAGTATCACTTGTTCTCTACCCTATCTTTCCCATTAGCTGCTGAATGTGGAAAAAATGAAGTTGGGTCTTTATATATGCTTTGGAATCCTCTAGCACGTGTCCCTAGGTCTTTTTGGCAGCATCTTCATTTTTGGGCCAGCTTGACTCGAGTTGGGTTGCTCGACCTCCGGTTGGTCGAGCTGGCCATAAATCGTGCCAGCACTTTTACAAGTACAGCAGCTCGACTCGAGCCAAGCTGCTCGGGTCGAGCTGGTCAAAAATTTCCCCCAACACACTGAACTCCAAATGCTCAAAATGCCGAGCACATTGGCTCGACTCGAGCTGCCAGCTCGACTCGAGTAGTCTGGCTCTAGTCGAGCAGCACCAACAGCGCGATATTTTTGTTTCGCCCATAACTCGAGCTCCCGAACTCCGATTGACTTGGTTCTTTTTGTGTTGCAACCCTCACTTCAAGATATTTCACATGGTTCTATATTTGACTTGACTCCAAATAATATTGAGCTCGTGTTTTGCTTCCAAAATCCACAATTTTCCTACAAAGATAACAAGTGCAATTAGTCCAAATTGAGCAATAAAAGCATGAAATTGGGTCAAGAGTGAGCATAAAAACACATAAATCTCAAGCAAAATCACCACTAATCAGTTTTCAGGGCATAATTGGTACTTCATGTACTAATATCTGAATAAAATAATGAAAGAAAGTGTAGATAATCGGACCCATTTTGGCATTTGGGCTTAGCAATTTTTTTGTATTGGAGCCCATTTTATATTTGTTGATGTTGGTTTAAAAATTAAAATCTAATTTCCATCAATCTACATTTAATTTCCATCAATCTACATTAAAAGTCAAAAGTTATCGTGAATGTAAATATTGCATTTGAATCTGATTATATGCATGTATTCATTAAAATAATTACTTACCAGAGAGAATCGGAAAGAAAAGAAGAAAAAAATCACTGATACAAAATTTCAATGATGCCTATAAATCGAAGCAAAAGGTCGGTGAGGACAGGCAACCGCGACAGAGTCTCCCACTAGCGATTTCGATGCAAGGCGGCGGAAACAACACAACGCCGTAGCACAGGGGCGGAGCTGTGGTGGCGGTTGGTGTTTGAGCGAGACAAGAGAAAGAACAACAAAGAATTAGGTTTTCAGGGCATAATTGGTACTTCATGTACTTATATCTGAATAAAATAATGAAAGAAATTGTAGATAATCGGACCTATTTTGGCATTTGGGCTTAGTAATTTTTTGTATTGGAGCCCATTTGATATTTGTTGATGTTGGTTTAAAAATTAAAATCTAATTTTCATCAATCTACATTTAATTACAATTTCGTATAATTTTTTAGAAAATTATAAAAAATAATATGAATTACATCGGTTCAACAACTTTTATTAATGGTTATGAGTCAACAAAATCCCCTTAACTTTATGAGAAAACGAACCCTAATAAGTAACTTGGAATTTCATTTAAAATAAATAAATATAGCACTAATATATTACATTTATGCGTGTATCTGTTTTTTCCCGGGGGGGGAGGAGTTGGCCTTCTACATCAACTGTTGACATGATCTTTTAGCTACATTAATTAATACTGTTGTTTCTTCCAGACTATGAACAAGTTGGCAACTTAGAATTTATTAGCTCCAAATATTCGTATAAGTTTTCCCTACCCCGTTGTCGAAATTGGGCGATCTCCTTCTTGCATTGAAGTGTCATTGCGGGTGGGAAGAACTTCATCATGAACTTTTGGCATAACACGTCCCACGAGCCAAGACTATCGGGTGGTAAGGAGACAACCTAATCTACTAGTGGATTTTCTCACGAGAAAAATGAATTTGAACGAGTCGAATTAAAATCATACAATCATATGCATGAATTAAATAAACCATTAAATTACCATGACAATTGGATACTTGCAGAAAATCTAACAATTCTACTATCCAATTTCAAAATTTAATGAACAACAATTTAAATTACAATCTAAATCACAGAGCTCGAAATCGGGGCTCTAATACCAGTTGTTGGGAAATAGGGTGTCCGGATCTATTCGAGGTGCAATTTAAATACAAATTTAAATTTATTTAATTATTACTAGCATGAATTAATCATATATTAATTCAAATAACAATTAAATCACAACAACATATCATGCGTACAAAAAGCCACGTAAATCCTACACATGCGGATTTCTAGGAGTTACGTAAGGCATACCTTTTGGCGGATTCAATGGAGGAAAATCGATGAACAAACCCAACGACCTTCTCTAGTATTCCCACGTCCTTATTTGATATCCCGGTGGAGGAATCTCCTTCAAATAATTAACAAAAGGAAAAGAGAAAAATTGTTGCACCACCTTTGTGGATTTCTAATTTTTCCAACACATGAAATTATATTGGGGATGAATTTATATAGATCTCATGGGGGGCGAAAATTTGAGCCAATATTAGGGTTAGGAAATTTCTTTGTATCTTCCCAAGATACAATCTTGAATATATATAATATATTTTATTTTCATAATATTCACAAAATATCTTTTCTTCCCAATACTATATAATTTTCGAAAATTTCACTTAATAAGGGAAGAATAAGATCTTTGAATTTTCTTGAATTTATGGGATAAACTTGTACTCCAAGAATACTTATTCCATAAAATCTTTCCAAGAAAATCAAGAAAATATTTTCTCTCTCCTCCTTATTATTTTCGAAAAAATAAGAAATAATTAGGCAACAATATTTCTTTTATTTTGATCACTTTTTTCAGTTATTGGACTTTATCTTTGGTCTACTAAAGGGACCTTTATGAGAATTAAGATTGAACCTTCCAATGGACCTTGAATTATCAATATTGAGCCACAATATTATTCAAGCTCCTAAATATTAATTAATCACACTACAT
The DNA here is from genome assembly GCA_037126765.1 of Stenogyne calaminthoides. NCBI lineage: Eukaryota > Viridiplantae > Streptophyta > Magnoliopsida > Lamiales > Lamiaceae > Stenogyne > Stenogyne calaminthoides. Next base: position 25,107,528 of record JBBCBC010000016.1, read on the forward strand.
AGTTAATATTGCACTATCTATCTTAACCCATATTACTGTAATATGGCTTCCGGTTATTATTTCATGTGTTTAAGATTATTTAGTCCATTAATTAATTAAGTCACCGAAAAGCTTTATATTAATTAATATCTTTATCCTTGGAGTAAGGATAGCTCAACATTATTATCCATACCGGAAAATTAATTCCACTAGCAATTTGATATGATAAAGGTTCTGAGCCCACCAAGGGGACAAATCATACAAGACTTTTCAAGCACACGATTCTCTGTATTAATTTAGCAATTGTCATGTAATTAATATTATTGCCCAAAATATAAGGTATCAAAGTCGCAATGATTCTCTTTCCAGCATAAGTCAAAGCAATAATTATTAATCACACACAATCCTTATTAAGTGACAGAGATTAAGAAATCAACAACCGCTGAGGTCTAACTCTTCATACCATAAGTCAGTGAGAAAGATTTTATCATCTTTGTAGGTCCGCTTCAGTGCAACAAATGCACTAGTGTAATCTCTCGGTCAAGACAAGCCAATCTGAGCCTTACACATCAACCTTTACCAATAGATTGTTCAAATCTATCTAAGTTGTGAAACATGCACTCGTTTACAAGGGTCTGTTAATGTAATCTTCTGTGATCTGGTATCACCACATTAACTACAATGTAACACGTGCAATTTGATGAACAGTTTGCAGTAAATATATATAACATTCATTTATATTTAATGCAACAGTGATAAATAATTTATTTCAGTAAATAAGTGTTTAATACATAGGTTATATAAAGTAAAAACATACTTTCACGTATAACCCCAACACCACCTCCATCGACGATCGAGGCTGAGTGATAATCGACCACCCACACACCGAAACCATAATTCTATACCTACACCAACAATCTTACTCCATATCGCCACCCACAAATCTCCTTTGCGGAGCGCACGCGCCGGAAAAACCAGTGAAATGTGTCGTTGTGGCGAAATAGATATTAGAAACTACTTCTACCACCATCTCCCACTGAAAACCTACCGCCGCCACCACCGTTCCCATCGCCCATCCACAATCATTTTCGTCGCTCGAAAATCCAACCACCTCCACCCGCTCCAAAACCTCAACAACCGTCACCACCACCACCACCACCACCATGAAACTACTTCTACCATTACCGTCGTCTCCACCGTCTCGTCCCAACCACAGTAACGTCACCATCATCTCTGTTTGAATTTTGGGCCTCTGTGGAGAGGTATAGAGATATCGATCTGATGAGTAGAGAGAGAAAGAAAAAGAGTGAATTTTTGTGGAAGGAGAGAGATATGTCTGATTGATTGAGAAGTGTGGAGTGATTGGTATAAGAGAGCCTTTTGTTTACAAAAATTGAATTGAGGGCACAATAGGTATTTTATCTCATATTTTATAGTTCCTAGTAATTGTTGGAAAAGGTTGTAGTTTAGAGTAAATGGACACTAAATGTTGAAGTTCCTAGTAATTTTCCTATTATTTAAAATCTCATATACCACATGAGTTCTACATTAGTTGAAACTATATAGTATAGTTCACGGGTAAGAAAATACGAATATAATCGATATTTCGCACTTATCGAAGCAAAAATATATTTTTTCAGTATATTATAATTTTTGGTACATATGATACCGTATTGAATGTTTTTGATAAGGTAACCGTATGCACAATCAAAATTTCGGTATCTCACTATGATGTGGGCATAAATAAACCCACCATCAAGCATAAAAGAAACAAGAAGGAAGAAGGTAAAAATACATAAAAAAGACGTTCTTGAATTTAGAGATGGACAACTCTGAAATACTGCAGCGGCTCTGAATTTAGAGATTGAATTAAATAATGAATTACTGAGATTAAAAAAAATAAAAACTAACAATAATACCATAAATAACTTCTCACAAAAATTCAGAGATTTAAAATAAAGTCACCATATGAATTGAGGGTGATTCGCCTTTAGTAGATAAGAGATTCTTCGATGCACATATACATTATATTAAGGGATAATTACTACTAGCTACATAAAATATACACTTAATTCTAAAAACTACAAACACTATTTAACTATTACTATTAACTACAAAATCAAGGGAAAAAACCAATTATACCCTTTACTACCTTTTGAAAATAATAGAAATGGGATACTCTCTTTCATTGAACATCACACACTCCCATTACACCAGACCTATTCAAATCACATTCTCTCTCTAAAATTATCTCCCCTCTCAATCTTTGAAATATAGCATCTCGGTGAAGACGGCGACCGCTGAATTTGAATCGCCATTGTCGCTGCTATGTTAGAGAGCAAAGATCCACATCATCTCCGAATCTGCTTTTCCTCTCACAATGAAGGCCCTCCATCGTCGGATCTGCTTTTCCTCTTTTCTTCCATTTTTGCGAGTTGTTTCCCGTTGATTCGCTTTTCTGATCGAGATGAAACTTTAGGGCTTTTAAAAACTTGTAATCTAAACTTTAGTGGCAAGAAATATCGTTGGAAAATAACGAACATAAGTTGGTTAAAAGTGTCATGAAAGTCAGGTGTTTGAAACACATTCCTTGTTCAAAGAAAACGCCCAATTTTTGTCTTACTTTTAAAACGTATATAACTTTTTATAAAATAAACGAAATGACTCAAAATTTTATATTTAGAAACTACAGTATTTAGAGAATATAACCCTTTTTTTTTAGTTCAAAAGAGTTTTTAACAGAAAGTTATAGACGAGTGAAGTTACATCACCCACACTAAAATTACAGAATTTTCCCAGAACGTCACACTTTTCGAAATAAATTATAACTCCGATTTTACCAGATGAAAAATTACGATATTTTATAAAAATACAGTACACTCGATGAATTTTAACTTGCCGCTAGTTTCATCTCAAAATGATTTATAGAACTCGAGATATGAATTTTTAAAGTTATTATTTAAAAATTTCGAGTAGCAGTTTTTCTGGAAATTTCAGTTTTAGCGACCATGTTTAATCGTAAAAACGAGCAGCGTAACCACACCAAAATTGAATACCGAGACTAACATTATGTACTACACATATAATAGAGCACATACACGTTTTAAAACAGATATTTTCAACGCAACAGAGTACTCGACGGAGTAGCCGAAAATCAGTTGAGCATAGTTTTGACGTTTCAACTTGACATATTTGAGCGTAAATTTTGGCAGCATAACGGTACAATTTTTGAAAACCAAAATACGAGCATGACGTCTAATTTCGAGTTTTGTTTGAGATTACCTTTGTCGTTCTCCTCCTCTGTTTCTGTTAGCAGATTTGAACGGCTCTGTTTCCTAACAGTTTGGAGAAGATGATCTTGGCTTTGATTTGAAGGAAGAAAGTTGGAAGTAAGCTAACCTTCATGAAAACAAGAATAAAAAGTTTCAATAGATTTCAATCCTTACCTCAAAGGTACTCATGGATGGAGGAAAACTCTTGAAATTTGTTGATTGATTCTTTGGATTTGAGGAAGAAGAAAAACAGGGGCTGGTGTGTTTTTGGGCTGGAGCAGATGAGTTTGATGATGATGATGGGTTCGACGATGATTATGAGCTTGATGATGATGGTGGATGGATTCCAGCAGCGTTTGGACGGAAGTTGTTTGGCAGGGCTTCGCCGTGCAAAATTTGGAGGGGATGATTGATTAAGGAGAATGGGGGTATTTATAGGATTGGAAATGGGTATTAAGCTTTGAGGGGACGATCAAAAATGAGAAGAAGGGAAGGACTTTTGTGCAAATTTTACTTTAATGAATAGTTAGAGGGCATGGTGGCGAAATGTAGGCCAAGCGTTGAGTCGTGGCTAGGAACGAATGTCATAGGATATTTATTTGATCGTGATATTTGTTACAATTAGTATTATCAGTTTAGTTAATTAAAATTTACGGTTTCGTTAGAAATAATTGTTTATAACTTTTAGCGATTAAAACGCCACGTTCCGAGACGAAAATTATTTATTTATTATTTACTTAATAATTCGATTTTTCTTAAATTTCTCAATAATTCTAATTTAGTTAGACAAAGTAGATTTTTCCGTCGTCGTATTTATTATCCAGTAGATTTCCGATTTTTATACCGAAAACCTTAATTTATTAAATATTATTTTCTCATAATATTTTTATTATATAGTTTATGGTAAAGCTCAATTTAAATATTTCATTCTTAAATGCTAGGAGTGCTCTTGCTCGAAATACTCGTTCGATCCCTGAAAAATTAAAACCTTTGCAAACATATACGCTCTAACATCATTTGAAAAATCCTTAAATCAAATATTTATTTTATTAAACTCATTTCTTTTATTATTCTTATTAAAATTGGGACGGGGTATTACATGGGTCTTACCAACTTTGAAATAAGTGCTTCCATCTATTCAAAATGAATTTCAAAACAAGCACGAAGTTGAGAAGGACGGATTTTATGCGTTTGTATACTACTGAAAATGATTCAGAAAAATTATAGTGAAGTCTCTTGGTAATTTGGTATGAATGGTACATTATTGGGAGAATCAATTTGTTGTACTCAAGTAAGTTAAACAAATGGGAGGCAAGCTTAATTAATGGCTGCTTTTCTATAAACTATTATATGTAATTGATCAGGATCCAAAGTTTTAGTACTCCCATTTTTTATTTTTTATTTTTCGTCCAATTTATTTGTAGGGACACCATTATTATAGATTTGTGTTATGACTCACCTTATATGGATGATGGTGCTGTAGTTAAAAGTTTTGGAATGTCTTTTATATATATATATATATATATATATATATATATATATATTGTTATAAAATATAGTTTGATGTATGTAGAATATATATTTATGTGAATTAATTGAAAAATATATAATTTGTTGAGAGAATATGTTTAGATTTTTACGAGTGTATTAATGTATTAACTAATATATATTATATATGTATATATCATAATAAGCTATTTTGTATCTATTAATATAGTAATATTATCACTTGGGATCCACAACAAGATACAAAAAGGAAGACATCCTATGAACAATGGACTAAGGAACAAAACGACTTATTGTTAGAACTCATGGTTGATGCTGCAGCTCGGGGATGGCGTGATAATAGTGGTATTTTTACCAAAGCAACGGTGGAAGAAATAATACTTCATGTTCTTAATGAAAGAATTGGGTGTAATAAGACCTATAGCAATTACCAAAGTCGCCTCAAATGGTTTAAAAATCGTTGGCTATCTTATTCAAACCTTATGAGGTTTAGCTCTGGTTTTGGGTATGACTAAACTACTAAAAAGTTTACAGCTTCAAATGAAGTATGGGATGCGTACTTAGAGGTAAGCTTCTTAAGCATCATATTACAATAATATTATAGAATAATTTTATTTTAAGAATATTGTGAATTAATAATTTTTTTTCTTTATTTATGCTAGGCTCACTTAAAAGACGAAAACTTGCGCTATGGGGAATATCCTGATTATGAGGACTTGGAAATTGCTGTAGGAAATGGTGTTGCTATAGGGAAAAGCTCCATTGGGTTGGGTAGTGCTACCGATGCAAGGACATTAGGAGATGATGAAAATAGAAATGTACGCATAGAAGATTTGAATTGTGATGCTGAAAATGAGATGTTTGTAGGACTATCCCAATAAAAAAAAATGTATTACACAATCCTGTCAAGCCTATGAAAATTCATGTAAATCAACAAAAAAAGTCAGTCAAACTCTGCATGGAGTCTATGAATTTTCTAAATCCACCGACGTTTTAAAGTCCAAAAAAGTTTCAATAGAATCTCAATTGAATACACCCCCTATATTACTAAAGGATATTAGTTGTGATAACTGAAGAGTGTGATTTTTTACTATAAAATATATACTCATAATATTGAAGGATGTGATTTATATTATAACAGTGGTATTAGTAGTGATAACTGAAGATTGCGATTTATATTATAAAAGAGTATTAGCCGTGATAACTGAAGAGTCGTACATATAAAAAAAAATCACGGTAAACAAGTTTCACAACATACTAATTTAGCTCTCCTAATCAAATAACTACTAAATTAATTGCACACGTGTTTTTTAATGTTGTATTGCAATGATTTCTCCTAATCAAATAATTGTACATTGTATTATGTCGTCTTCATCAATCAAGTGTATCCAATCCATTCAACTTTGTGAGGGAGAGAGATGGAGCTGGCGATATTTCACGAGATTTTATTTTTCTCGGCTGAAAACTTAATTCTGTAAAATATAGAGTGAACAAGTTTCACACAATAATTTATTAAATTGGTTAAGAGGTGTGATTTATATTATTAAAGAGAATTAGTTGTAAATAATTGAACGGTATGCATTTTTACTACATAAATAATATTTAATTACGATAATTGAAAGGTCATATTTGAAAATATAAAATTAATTTTATAAGTCTTGCACAAAATAGTCGTGCTAAAACATCACGTATAAAAAGAGAGTATCGTGTACACTATGTTGGTCCAACTTTAAAGTACTGTTTTGAATCACAATTTGAGCATAAAAAGTAGTTTTTTTTTTTTTTAACGTAAATAAATTTATTAAAAACAACGTAAATAAATTTGAGCATAAAAAAAATTATAATAAATGCTAGTAATGAGTTAATGACTGCTAATATATATATTTTTTAAAAAGTAAATAAATTTATTAAAAACAACGAGTACAAATACTCAAACAATTACAGACAAAATCTTACAGTAGAAAATACTTAATAAGTAGTTCAAAGATTTACAAAGAAGAACTATTAATTAATATTAAGTGGCATATTGTACGTATCGTACCGAAAATAGTGACGCATATCATATACCGTACCAAAATTTTTTATATTTAAAAATTCATATCGTTTTTTGTATACCAAAATTCGGCATACAGAAAATCTCGATAAATAAAAAATATTTATCTACCGTACTGAAGTTTTCGGTATCTAAAAATTTCAATTGGTGTCGATATATATTGTCCCATACCAAAATTTTGATATACTATATCATACCGAAATATCAGTATACATAAATTTTTTAACAAAATACCAATTTTTTTTGGTATATTGAAGTATCAAAATTTTAGAATGCATATTACCATATTGTACCACAGTTCGCGGTATATTGAAAAAATTGACATTTTTGATATTTTTCAGTTTGATAAACGCAGTATACCGATTTTTTTCATTAATTTTTCATCCCTAACCGTGAATATAAATGAGTGAATTTTAGAAAAGAACACAAAAGTTGAGAACACATTTTTTTTATTGCCGTAATACCTTATTTTTTATTGAGGTACACTTATATAAGACGGTCTCACGGTGAGACGGTGTATAAATTGAACATTGACGATTTAACACTTTGAGAGATGTGAGTGTGATTTGTGCTAGGTTGTCTGTCTTATGCATAAGATCGTCTCATATGAGTTTTTGTCTTTTTTATTTAGGGTTGAGAACGAAAGAAGTTACATGTAAATTGGAAAAAAAATCATTGTTTTTGCAGTTTGTTCATCTATTTATGAAAAGAAAAATAAAAATTAATGTGTTGCATGATCTGTTCTCTCCGTGAAGGGTACATTTCAATCAAAATTAATTTATATATGAACATGAGTATTAGTTTTAATGGTCCCGTGTGAAATATGAATTAATTAATTATATATGTTGTACACATTGTGATGGGTCATTTCCTTGTACGAGACATTGAATTATTCATTAATTTATCCAACTTGTGTAAAATAGACAGGGATACATCATCCATATATACGCGGACGTTGCTACCTCCAGATGTTTAACTCATAATTTGGTCCCAATATTAAATCTCCTGACTCATAATACTGTATATCGATACCTAAATTTACAACAGTTAGCTCCAAAACATAATCCTAACTTATTAATTATAAAAGTTGGTTTCCTTTAAATCTTCATTCACCTGATCATATAGTATATAATTAACCAGGAAGTTTGAATTAATTTTTATATATTTTACAAGGAAACCGCAGCTATTATATTAATAAGATTATAATTTATATGGTAGATGTATAAAATTAAATGGGGTCAGTGGTAATAGCACTTCTTATTTGTTAATCAGTCGAGATATAATAATATACAAAATTTAATCATTTTTTTTATCAGCGAAAACATATTCATTAATGAATATTTGGGTATAAGAATTACCCGATATAATTTGTACACTGTACAAAAATGAGATCAACAATAATCAAGGAAATTTTCAAGCTTAGAAAGGCACTCCTTAAAAGGAAAAAATTATGCTCCAATCAATGCATATCCAATTATCCACAAGTCAATAGCTAAAGTACGCCCAAAAATACATGAATTTCATCAATTATTTTGCTAGTACCGCATATCTTATTTTACTTATATTACATGCATAATAATATAATTGTATTCGTAAAAGTAAAGAAAGAATTTTAAAATAAAAAGGGATCTAGTGTCAAATATTTGGAGCTAATAAATTCCAAGTGGCCAACTTGTTCATAGCCTGGAAGAAACAGTAGTATTAGTTAATGTAGCTAAAAGATCATGTCAATAGTTGCTGTCTAAGGCCAACTCCCCCTGGCAAAAAACAGATACATGCATAAATGTAATATATTAGTGCTATATTTATTTATTTTAAATGAAATTCCAAGTTACTTATTAGGGTTCGTTTTCTCCTGAAATTTAGGAGATTTTGTTGACTCATAACCATTAATAAAAGTTGTTGAACCGATGTAATTCATATTATTTTTTATAATTTTCTAAAAATTTAAACGAAATTGTAATTAAATATAGATTGATGGAAATTAGATTTTAATTTTTAAACCAACATCAACAAATATCAAATGGGCTCCAATACAAAAAATTACTAAGCCCAAATGCCAAAATGGGTCCGATTATCTACACTTTCTTTCACTATTTTATTCAGATATTAGTACATGAAGTACCAATTATGCTCTGAAAACCTAATTCTTTGTTGTTCTTTTTCTTGTCTCGCTCAAACACCAACCGCTACCACAGCTCTGCCCCTGTGCTACGGCGTTGTGTCGTTTCCGCCGCCTTGCATCGAAATCGCTAGTGGGAGACTCCGTCGCGGTTGCCTGTCCTCACCGACCTTTTGCTTCGATTTATAGGCATCATCAAAATTTTGTATCAGTGATTTTTTTTCTTCTTTTCTTTCCGATTCTCTCTGGTAAGTAATTATTTTAATGAATACATGCATATAATCCGATTCAAATGCAATATTCACATTCACGATAACTTCTGGGTCCTGCAGACTTTCAATCCAAATGAAATTTTGGAATATATTTTTATTGTTTTTTTTAGGTGCTATTTCTTTTGCAATTAAATTGAACTGAACTGCCATTTTCATGTAAAGTTTGTGTAGCTGTGATTTTATTTGTTCACAACAATGAAATATCAGTGTGAGAAGATAAGTTTTATTTTGCAGGGTAATTTGAACATTTTATATTTATAAGAAAATCATTAAAAAAACATAAGGGGCGTATGAATCTACTAATAGGGGTGCATATAACCGGGCCCAAAATGAAATGGGTCACAAACCCAACATAAAATGTAAATGATAAAGCCCATTGTGTACATGATAGTTACTCGATCCCTCATTTTTTGAGATCCTTATGAAACTATGAAATCCAGTCTACATATGAAATAAAACACCATAGCACGAGATTGAAGCTAGAAAAGTTTTGAGTGAAAAAAAATAAGAATAATGATGTGATTATTAAATTGTATTGAGGGAGAGAAAAATAGGAAAAAGAATTAACGAGTGGAAGAAAAGTGATGTTGTTATTACATTAAAATTTTGTAAAAATAAATACATATATTTTATAAGAGTAGATTTGAAAAGAAAATGTTAAAATTCTGAACTAGTATAGAACGTGAATTGCAAAAAAAATTTAAGTCCACAGGTTACATTATCACCATAGGATCAACTTGTAATTTACACAAATTTTGACGGGCCAGTATGGAAATTGGAGGGGGGCAATTAGTATTTAAATGTAGTGTAAACGTTTTGAAATTAGTGCTGAAAATAAACCCCTGAGAACGGCACTCGTTCTTAAATTTTTTCTTGTGCTTCTACAAAACTATATCTCGCTGCATTTTCAGCCCAGTCAATACACCAATTTGTCTGCGTAAGAATGATTACTCAACGAAGATTTCAACGGTGAACTGCTCTCAACTTCTATTTTCCTTATGCTGCATCTCAAAATTGCGGCTTTTCATTTGTTTAATCCTTTTTTATTTGTGGAAAAACTTGTTAGGGTTGTGTTTTCTAACGTCAAATGCTTCTCGTATCTGATTGCAAAAATATTGATTGTTTTGTGCAATTAAGTTATTAGTTAGCCCTCTGTACATTAGATTTGATACATATGGCCCTTTTACAATAATATGATCAATAACTTTTGATCTTGTAATGTGGAAAACACATGTATTTTTTTATAAATGAATGATTATTGTTCCGTTATCAGAGATTGTTGTTAATTTCCCGATTTGTGTACATTTTAGTGTGATTTACTCTCCACCTTCTTTATTGTTGCCATCAGAAAGTGAATCCTTTAAGTTGTGCTGCTGCTGCTGCCGCCATTGCAATGCCTCAATTTCTCCGATCAACCGCCCCTCTCTCACCTTCACATCCGCACATTTGTAAACGCCAAAATCAAATGGGTCCGTGATCCCTATCTTGATACTGCCGTTGAGAGAGAAAAAAACATGAAACCCTTACACTCTCTCAAAACCCTTATTCTCTCCCAACCCTCCCAAACTATATCCTTATCTGATGTCTCCCCTTTAAAACCTCAGTTAAACCTTCCCACCACTGCTGAGAAATTCATCAAAGATTACCCCTTAATTTTAAGAAAATTCTTGCCTCCAAACATAGCCAATTCCCTGCCCCATGTTAAGCTCACCCCTAGAGCCATCTCCCTTCACAACGACGAAGTTTTGTTACTCACTATGTCTCATTACCGGATAGATGTGGTCAAAGCGATGCTTTTGATGCTCTCTGGAGCAGGAAAACTTCCCCTGTATTTGATAGATATGTTTAAGTACGATTTGGGATTACCTCATAATAATATATTGACATTGTTGCCTGAATTCTCGGAGTATTTTCAGATTTGTGATATGGGTCTTCAGGATTCAGATGGGGGTGTTGTTTTCGGGTTGGAGTTGGTTTCCTGGAGAGATGATTTGGCAGTATCGGAAATAATGGAGAAGAGAAGAATGGAGGGGGGAACAGAAGGAATAATGATTTTTTTATGAATTTACCTAGAGGGTTTGATTTGGAGAAAAGAGTGGATGAATGGATGCAGAAATGACAGTGTTTACCATACATTTCTCCATATGAGAATGCATTACATTTAGCGCCACACAGCGCTCAGGCTGAGAAGTGGGCTGTGGGGGGTGATCCATGAGTTACTAAGTTTGTTAAAGAAAACGGAGAGAGAAAATGTCTTTTGTTTGGGAGAGTTTCTGGGGATTGGGTGTATGAGGATTAAGAAGGAGCTGGTGCATTTTCCGGGGATCTTTTATATAACAATGTGATCAAATCAGACAGTGATGATGATGATGCCGGTTGATATGCATCAACAAGATTACAAGTTATAGGCTTATAGCTAAAACTTTGTGACCACCTGGATTTGGGCTACAGTTGCTTCTGGCCATTCGATAGAGGTCTTCTATTGACATGGAAAAGTATAGTGGACTATGCAAAATCTTCTAATTGGCTGTTTTTATTATGTGTGTTGCATAGAGCAATGTGCCAAACACTTCAGTCATGCAACATTATTTTAATGAGATGGTAACTGCTTCAACCTTATATAGTTTGTGGGTGATATTGTTCTATATTATTTTGCAGAATTATGTTTTGTTTGTCAAACTAATAGATCATACATCTGAGCTTTCCATGTTGGCTTATTTTCATGATAATTGATTCTCCAAGGACATATCATGAGGTATGAGAGGCAGTAGCTATCACCAATAATATTTACAGTTTCATCTCATTTCCCAGGTAGTATTTACTTTAAATGGAATATTATAAATAGTGGAAAATGTGAACATGCCACTTAAGACTTAAGAGGGATAGAAGAATGGAACTATTGATTACTGTCTCAGTGGCAAATAACTGGTTGCAACTTTAGCAATGTTAAGTTTGTATCGGGTTTAAACTGGAAAGATATCCCGGATGAATCTGCATTTTCTTCATAGTTACAACAAGAATTAAAATTTGTTGTATGTATTGATAATAGTTGAATGGCTAGGCTGGCATAATGTTGAGAATGATAGCAACAACCTGCAAATGATTAATTGGTTGTCAAACATTGAATGCCCTGTTATTCCAAATTTCACAGAAGATTGATTGCCATATATCCCTTGATCCCTCTCTTCTCTTATGATGATGCAGAAATCAGTAAAATGTTGTCTTTCCAGGGAAACTAACTTTCTGATGAATGTCTGATAATTGATTATTTAAGAAATAATATTTTTGGCACAATCTTTATGTTACTTCTTTTCACCATATTAGACTTATATAAGACCATGCACTTTGTAGTCACATTCACAGTCTAAAACATCCTCGTTTGTTATATCGTGTTTTCTTATTTGTTTAGAAGAAGCCATCTGATTTCCTGTACAATATGTTTCTTATCACAAGCTCATTGGAGTAATCATTCACTTGATTCTTGTAATTATTCTTTGAATGGATTCATATCAGTAATCACTTACATAATTCGTATAAAAAATAACTGTGCTTGCTATTTCTTGATTGCAGATTGCCAGAGAATTAAGGCTGAGAGATATTTATGGAATACTTGTAGATTTAATGGATATGTAGGAAGTAGGATGACTGTAAGTATACATTTTCTCCACTCTTCCTATTCACATCCTTGTTTATCTTGCCCATCAATAGCTGACAGTGTGAAGAACAACTAAAAGTTATATTAATAAAAGAAACAATAAATTGCAAAAACAGGATTTAACGTTGCCATTAATCGCACTTTGAAGGTCGAATTTTTTACTTTTGTAGGGCAGGTACCAAACTTTTAAATTGATGCAAAAAAGAACTTAGGCAAAACAGTTACATGCAAATTAACGAAAATACCCACTTTGTCTATGAATTTGTTTGTGGTTTTTTTTTTTTTACAATTTAAAAATTCGTTATATGTCATGTAAAAGTCGAAAGTTCAGTCCTTAAAGTGCAATATGTGACAAAAATAAGTCTTGTTGTTGCAATTTGTCCCAAATAAATGAAGAAAGTGCTTGTACAAAGTAATTGTGGGGAATGAGAGATTGATTTACGTTATCAGAATTGTTAGTTGTCTGGTCAATCCGAATCTTTTTGACTCACCATATTTAACCCGGAGTTCATTATGATTGATCAGATATTATTGCACCTCTGAAGAAAAGCAGCTTTAATATTTATACCAAACATTTATTTAGTCACAACTCACAACTACTTATCCTTTTTCATAATTAAATAGGTGGCCCAATTACTTCATTTCCTGGCCCTCTTCTGATTTTTTCTTCATCATAATAATTGTAGGTCCCGAACGGGTTTCAGTGAGGGTTGAAGTCTAGAGGGGAGGGGTGAATAAATTTCAAAAACTTTTTGTGGATCAGATGTGATTTGCACGTTTATCCGATCGAGTCGTCAGTGGATCGGTTTTCGATCGATATCAGACTTCTTGATCGGACAGCGGATCGGTTTACGCGTCTATCAGTTTAACTGATGGTGCGGAAGATTAGTTAACCCGTGTGAAAACTAGTTTTACTCAACTAAAGATTCTGACCAATCTGGTTTGAATCAGATAACTAAAGTGTTAAGCTGATCAGATCAGTAGCTTGATGCTAGCCTAATCCTGGTACAGAATATGCATGCAGATAACAAGAGTAGTGTGCAAGTATGTGTAAAGCAGATTAAAGGCACACAGATTTATAGTGGTTCGGACAACTTGTCCTATGTCCACTCTTCCCTATCAGCAGGGGCACCAACTTAATTAACTGGACTTAGTTTAATGTGTTAGTCCAACACAATACAACCAACAAATATTTAACGAGTTCTCACTCAACCAATCCCATAAATCTAATCTAGAAACCCTAGATAGAAATCCTGCTATAACAAACTTAACCTAACAATGTTTAGGTAAGAAATGTTTTGTTCCAACTGGAATACTATCCTATCTTCTAAGTAGCCAAGAGCTAGAGGATGAGTATTCTTGCTAAGAACTAAGGGATGAACACTTAAGAATAAATCTTCGATTTGGTGTTCTTTGCGAGAAAATTGCTTGAGCTTGAGCTTGATGATAATTTTTGTAACCTTACTATGAAGGTTTGATCCCTTATTTATAGGCACGAAATCGAACTAGCCGTTGGAGAGCAATTCGAATTTCGGTCTATTTTAGGTAGTTCTGTAGATGGATTTGACGTGCTCCAGAAGCGGCATGGCCGAAAGCATGCAAGCTTGTCCTTTCTAGCCGTTGACACTGAACCACCATTCTGCAGACTGTCAGAACTCCGTACGTGTGTTGTCGACTTCTCATTGGTTATCAAGTACGATTCGCAGCACTTGAATACGCAACAAGGTTGACATTCTTCATGTCTGAACACTTATCTCGTACTAGGTAACATTGAAGTAGTCACCTGATGGAGCTGACACAGATCAGTTCGAACACTGATCTGTCTTCCTGAATTAGGTTATCAGTTCGTAAGTTGTCTTAGCACAACTTACTGACCTTTTCTTGTTGTTATCTGATGTAGGTCTTCTGGTCTTGATGTCTTGACTCTTCTGCTCATCTGATTTTCAGCTTATCTGCTTAGATCTTCATCATCTGATCTTCAAGTTAGCTGATCTTCTGATCTTACAAGACTTAACCTATACATATTGAGTTCCCCCTCAATATGTGACCTATTACTTCAGCTGTCTACACACTTCAGCTGGTCATCTTATCTGCTATCTAAATCATTAGTCAGCTAACAGTTCTGACTGGTCCTATTACATTATCTATTTTGGAACTTCCATCGAAACTACAAATTTCCCAACAGTTTCCCCCTTTTTGATGGAACCAAAACATTTAATCAGAAAAACAGATAATTAAAAGTAATCAACAGATAACAACATGCATTTCAGAAGACAATGAGAGGTTGTCTTTGAATCAGAGAAAGATAAGGTATTTTATTAACATTGATGCATGATTACACAGTACAGCAAAATACCTATCGACTGATTCTAATTGTCTTCTGATCTTCTTAAGAGCGATAATGGAATTTCTGAAGTTCTGGAGGAATGTTGAAGACCTTGTACATTCTGTCCATCAAAGCAGCCAGCATGTCCTTCTCAATGATCCCACCCATCTTGGCAAATTCATAATACATCTATTTGAAGCGCACTGGATCAAGAGACCTGTCTGATCGGAGAGGTGGAAGGAAAGTCTCAAAAGGAGGTGCTTCTGGAATCAGACTCATCTCTTCACCTTCAGACATCACCAAATCGTAGAACTGAGGGTGCTTTGTCTCGAGCTAGCTTCTGAATTCTTCATTGAATTCGCCTTGATCATCTGTTGTCGGGATCTTCTCCAGAATATATACATCAATCAGCCATTCACCTCTTATCTTGTCCCATTCTGGCAGCCATTTCTTCTTAGAAACCAGAATGTCCTTTACAGAAGCAGGTAAGGCTTTCTCTTCCCATGATACATCCTTTGCTGAGGCGGCTTTCTTCCTCTTCCTTCTTACGTATCTGGTTGCCAGCCCTTTACTGTCAGCAAATTTCTTCTTCCTTTCTGCAGCCTCAATCACTGCCCTTCTCGCTTTCCTCTCTTCCTCCTCTGCTGCAGATAGCTGAGTCCTTGACCTGGTCTATCTTGGTATTTCAACAGCTTGTTTGCCTCTCTTCCTCTCCTTCAGTTTAGTCTACGCCTCCAGCGAACTTCCTCCGGCTAGCTCGGCGACTTTCTTCCTCAACTAAACTTCTTTTTACCAATTCCAGACTCTTGGATTGATCTTCTGCTTCTTGTCTTTTCTGGACCGAGGAAGAGAAATCTTCAATCTTATCAACTCTCTGAATCACCTCAGATAGAATAGACTTCTGTTCAGAGAGTTCTTTTCCCTGAGCTGCTATGGCTTCCCCATGCTGTTCAATTGTTTGAAATAATTCCACCAGTTCGGTGTCCAAAATATTCACATCTGGTATAGAAGGTTCTGACATGGTAGATGGTTCAGCAGCCTGTTCAGGATGAGCAGATGAGGTTTCAGCAAGTATCAACTACATCTGTTTTTCTGGCTCTTGTCCTTCCCCCTTTTTGGTTTCATCAAAAAGTGGTGACAGCTTATTCGTCAGATTTCTCAGTTGAGCTGAAATCTCCTCCTTGAGACTGGCAATATCCTTAGGTCGTGGCAAACGAAGGTTTGAGGCTCAGAAGCCTGTTCAGAGCAGATTCAATTGCCTTCTTCGATTGATTGGTTGAACCCTCAAAACGTTTCCACCCTAGATCCAAGCAGGTTTCTGTATGCTCTAGAGATCCCAAGACACTTTCTAGTAAAATCTGAGTGTCACCCATCATGGAGGTCTGGAGACCTAGCTTCTCCACTAACGGATCAACCCTTTTCATCAAAGATTCAAGAATCTGATCATGCATGAGTGTGATCTTGTCCGCAGTTAACTTCCTTTCGGTCTCAATTAATCCGCTCCGTTCCTCCTCAAATCGCTTCATCAGAGCTGTTGTGAGAGATGTGAATTGGGCATCAATTGAAGCCTTTACCCCATCCTGAATCTTCGAAGTTATGAGATCTAGGTTATCGGCACTCAACATAGCAGTCTGATAAGATGTTGATGCCTAGCCAAGGTGGGTCTCATCTGCATCACCCAGTCTTGGTTCATCGGCAGCTTGCTCAACGTACTGATATTCTTGGTCCACCCATTCTTCCATCCGTGGAATCTTGAACCTATCATGAATTAACCATCCGATATCATCATCAGAGGCCAATTCGACCACGCTTTCAATATCAGCACTTGCCAAACATTTTGCCTCCAGATCGACAAAGTAGTCCTCTGGGAGGGGCTTCATCAGAATTAAGAACTCCTCCACCGTCTTCAGCCTTATGTCCCTCCAGAATACAATCTCCTCCAGCTTTTCCTGAGGACCCGGATGGTTTATGAGGTCAGGACAAATTTCAAGCAGATATGTTTTTACCTGCTGCTTCAAGATGTAAACCACGGGATCTTCCTCCTCAGGAGTTCCCAGCCGAATCTTTGTATTGAAAGGATTGTGGGAAACTGGGACGTATCTGTCATCTTTGGGCTCAGATTCCACAATCGGCTGTTCCTCAGCCATTTCAGCTTCTGCTTCAGTCGGCTCTTCAGTAGTGGGAACAACTGGTTCTGGTGCAGTCGGTGCTTCCGAAGCAGGAATTTGTTCCAGCTGTGGAGAGGAGGGAGGCAGATCAGAAGAAGACTCAGTCAGCTGGGGTGGGGGTGAGGGCGACTTGGATGTCGGAGTCGGAGATCTCTCCTTCCGGAATACAGAGCTAAGAGGCAGGGAATCAGAAGGTGACTCTTCCTCAGATGGTGCAGTCTCTGCTTCCTTCACAGCTGAACTTTCAACAGCTCCCTCCTGCATGTGTTCCTCTTGAACAACTTCCCTTTCCATGCTGACGGTTCGATCTGGACTCTCAACAGCTTCCACATCTGATTCCAGATATATCCTCCCAGTTTCTTGTCCAATCTGTTCAGGCTTGCCTGTCTCTGGAATTGGCTCAGATGGGTCGCCACTGCCTTTTTCAGAATTGAAGTAATCTTTCTCTACCTCTTCTCTGCTCCTTCTGGCTTTTTAGCCATGGTATTTCTCTTCAATTTCTTAGGAGGAGTCTGAGTCTCAGATGACTCTGCAGTTCTGGAACCCTTGCCTTCTCCTCTTGGTCGGGGCACATATGGTGTGGGGTCATCATCTGACTGCCCAGGTAAGGGTTCATTCTTCCCCAAAATGGGTTTAAACTTTGCCAAGTAGACTTTCTTTCCTTCCTCGTTCCACTCGAAGTTATCTGGCAGCTTGTCATCCAGCAGAATCGACACCTTATGGATGTATGAGCATTTTAGAGTTAGATAAACTTCGTTCTCTCGTTCAGCTTGAACTTAGCTGTTTGCTTCAGCAACCTTGACTTGAACAGTCCAACCCAGTTCAGATTATCGGCCTTGCTGATTATGGTTGTCATCACATTCTGCTTCACAGCAGTAAGAGCATCTAGGTTGTGCGTAATACACAGAATCACCTTGGACACTATCTCAAACAGAATGCGATATTTTCGTCTGAACATCATACTTAGCCATCTTAAATGCAGTCAACATTGGAATTATGTCTTCCTTCCAATTCTGAACACCATACTTAGCCAACAAATTCCTTGTGTATTTTGCCTGGCAGATGAATATCCCACTGTGAGCTTGCTTGACTTGAAGACCTAGAAAGTAGCTCATCTGACCCATTGTTGTGTATGAAGCACTTGCACCCAAAAACATGGAAGTAAGAAACACGAGGTTTTCTGCCCTTCCACAGTTCATAAGGTGTCTTAAAGTGAATCTTAGTCAGAGAACATCTCATTATCGTGTGACATCTTTGTATTGATAAACTTCGACGAAAACAACTTTGAGTTGCATGCTCAGCTAACATGGTGTGTGCAGCTTCTTTAAGTGTTCTGTTTCTTCTTTCTGCTACGCCATTCTGTTGTGGTGTTCTTGCAGCTGATGTGTCATGCCGTATACCAAACTCAAAGCAAAAATCAAATATAATCTAGTTCAAGAATTCTGTACCTTTATCTGATCTGATTTTCACTATGTTGAGACCCTTCTCATTCTGAATCTTCTTGAGAAGTTCAGGTAACTTTGTTGTAGTTTCACTCTTCTTATACAAGAATACAACCCAGGTGAACTTGGAGTAATCATCCACGACCACTAGAGTGTATTTGCGTCCACTGAAACTAAGAGGCGTAACTGGTCCAAATAGATCCATATGGAGCAGTTGCAATACTATGCTGGATGGAGGAGAAGGTATCCCTTTAAATGAAGCTTTTACTTACTTTCCCTTCTGACATGCGGAACATGTCTGATCCTAAGAGAAAACTTCATTCGGGAGCCCTTCTACCAAGGACATCCTTGCTATCTTCTTAAGAGTCTTAAAGTTCAGATGGCTCATTCTCTTGTGCCAGAGCCAGCTGGAGCACTTCGAACTCTTAACAATCAGGCATGCATTTCTTGGACAACTATTCCAATCTATTGTGTATATCATTCCTTTTCTTGAACCAATCAGCAAGATCTGTTGAGTAGCTCAATTTCTGACTGTGCATTTTTCTGTCGAGAACTCAACACTAAAAACATTGTCGCATAATTGTGAAACATATAACAGGTTGTGTTTTAATCCATCAACATATGAAACTCCTGTGATCTGTACATCATCGTTCACTAAGGTTCCGACTCCTCTGGTATGACCAAAGTTATCGTCACCAAAGAGAACTCTTGGGCCTGGTTTTTCAACATAACTGCTAAGGAGAAACTGGCTTCCAGTCATGTGTCTTGAGCATCCACTATCTATGTACCAGATAGCTGCCCGTTCTCCACCCTTATTTACCAGTCCCAAGCGATTCTGCAAATAATTCAAACTTTAGGTACCCCAGTAGAATCTGGTCCTAGGAGGTTAGAAGTACCTTTCGGGATCCAAACAAATCTGGCACCTTTGTTGAACACAGAAGGCTTGATTTTTCTCCCATAAACATCTACATAATCATACGTTTCTTCATATACAATCTGATCAGTATGATTATTAGTGTGAGCCTTGGACGAATCAGAAGACTTGGGATTTTTCATTGAAACTTGTCTTCTTTTAATCTAGTGGGGCTCAGGTGCAGCAGCCCTAGGTTTCTGATTGTAAGGGTAGGTACGACTGCTACCATTAAAAGATTCATATATTTCTGGCATAGTTGGTCTTAGCAGTTTACCCTTAGCTTGCTTGTTAGGCAGCTTGGATTGAGTTGACTTCAGCTGGTACTGTCCCTTACGAGATGGTCTAGACTGAGGCCTACTCTGCTGATTTGGCTGAGGTCTCTTCAGAAGAACAAGATTATTCTATTGATTCTTTGGCTGATGTCTGATCAGTTGGGGTCCATTTCTGTTCCCTTTCTGATTCGGCACTTGCCTTGCCTAGTCAGCTGATCCTTTTCCCTTATCCGATACAGATTTGACTTTTTGTGTATCTTGATCAGAAACTCGTTTGATTACACTTTTCTGATGTGAACCATACGAGGCTTTTGAGGATCCAGAAGGGTTCTCATACCCAATTCCCTTCTTGTCAATTGGCATACAAAAATAGTTGTTCAGATCTTGAACAGTCTTAGAAGATTTTGTGAAAACCTCTATTTTCTTAAGCAAATTATCCTCAGATATTTTCAGAGTCTCATGCAGTCGGAAGAGTTCATCAAACTTAGCCTGAAGGATTTTGAGTTCTCCAGCTTGTCGTTCAATGAAAGCTAATTGTTCCTTAATACGCTTTTCCTGATCAGTAGTACTGACTTTCAGAACCTCCAGTTCTTTAGTCATCTTCTGCACAGTTTCAACTGATTTTAGTTCAACTGCTTTACTAACTTCAATATCTTTGACAAGCCGAATATTCTCAGCCCTTAGGGTATCGTTCTCAACTTCCACTCATGTATAAGTATCTATTGCATTAGAGAGATCATCAAGCAATTGGTCATTGTAGACCTGCAGTTTAATCTTTCCAGCAGATGTGCTAAGCACAACAGGTGTAGAACAAGAAACCACAGAAGGTTTAGAGATTACCTCAGACTGGTCAGTTTCTCTTGCCATCAGACAGATGTCGTCATCAGATGAGAAGTTCAAATCATCAACATCGTCAGTTGTGGTAATCAGACAGAAATCTTCAACAGATGAATATCCAGAGTCATCTGATGGTAGATAAGAATCGTCAATTCCTGATGTGTCTGCAACCATGGCTTTCCTGTCTCGGTACCTTTGTTCTCTTCTGTTTCAGTTCTCTTCTCTTTCTTTAGGAGTCAGATCAGGGCAATCAGCACAGTAGTGACCTGGTTTCTGACAGTTGTAGCAAACTCTTGAATCTCCAGAATTTCCTCTGTTCGATGAATCATTTCTTCGGTATGACCTGTCAGGAGACTTTCCATTCTGTCTGTAATCAGATCCTCTTTTATCTGGTCTTTCATCTCGTCTGCTATCTCTGCGATCCTCTCTCCGATCATCTTTCCTTTCATCTCTGTGATCATCTTTCCGGTCATCTCTTCTGTTGTCCCTATCATCTGAAGAACGATATCTCTCTTGTGATCTATCAGAAGATCTTCGATCTCTTTCCATGCTTCGTCGATAGTCATCATAGAACTTTCTGTACTTGCCCATCTGAACATTTGTTCGTTCAAGTTTCCTTGTTAGGAGTGCAATCTGTTCGCCCTAGCTGATGATGTTTCCAACTGGTTCCACGATTCGTGAACAGCTGCTAGTTGCTTGGAATGCAACAGATTTAGTTGAGTTTGCATCAGCTTCAGCAGGGACATCATCTGATCCTTGTCCTCTCTCAATAAGGTCGAACTCATGGGCTTTCAGACTGAAGATTAGATCATTTGGCTTCATGGTAGCAATATCTTGACAATCCTTAATCACGGTCACCTTTGTATCCCATTTCTTGGTCAATGATCTGAGAATCTTGTAGTTGATATCCTTGTTTGACATTACTCGTCCAAGATCACGAAGTCCGTTGACTCCTCGTGTGATCCTTCCATCAAATTGATCAACTGTTTCATTCGGCAGCATCTTAAGTTTTTCAAATACAACTAGCTCAGCTTGCAGTCTGCTGTCTTTGATCTGTTCATTTCCTTTGCAGATTTCAGCAAGCGTATCCCAGACTTCCTTAGCTGTCTTCAGGTACTTCACTTTCTCTTTTGTAGTAGCATCCATAGTTTTCATGATGAGGTGTCTTGCAACAGTATCCAGATTAGACAATTTCCTCTCATCTGCATCCATCAGAGAGGGACTCTTTCTGATTCTTGCTCCAACTGGTTGCGTAGGATCTCGTCCTGCTTCAGTTGGGTTAAAGTGATAGATGATAATCGGTCATATCTTAAGAATCTCATCCATTATATTGATGATCACTCCCAGATGATCTCTCATGTCGATGGACCAATCTGCATACTCATCAACAGAAAACATGGGTAGATTATGATGCATACCTGAAGTGTTATCCATGCTTGTGGTGATTTTTTTTTTAAAGTGAGTTTTAAAAACGGTTTTCAAAGATCAGTTCAAGTGACCACAAAGGTTCTTCCTTAAGAACCAATGATATTCAAAGCCAGTGGTCGGAAGAACCACTGCTCTGATACCACTTGTAGGTCCCGAATGGGTTTCAGTGAGGGTTGAAGTCTAGAGGGGAGGGGTGAATAGACTTCAAAAACTTTTCCTGGATCAGATATGATTTGCACATTTATCTGATCAGAGTGCGAAGTGGATCAGTTTGGACTGATATCCGACTTACTGATCTGATAGGCAGATCAGTTTGGTGTCTATCAGTTTAACTGATGGTGCGGAAGATTAGTTAACTCGTGTGAAAACCAATTTTACTCAACTAAAGATTCTGACCAATCTGGTTTGAATCAGATAACTAAAGTGTTAAGCTGATCAGTTCAGTAGCTTGATGCTAGTCTAATCCTGGTACATAATATGCATGCAGATAACAAGAGTAGTGTGGAAGTATGTGTAAAGCAGATTAAAGGCACACAGATTTATAGTGGTTCGGACAACTTGTCCTACGTCCACTCTTCCCTATCAGCAGGGGCACCAACTTAACCAACTGGACTTAGTTTAATGTGTTAGTCCAACACAATACAACCAACAAATATTTAACGAGTTCTCACTCAATCAATCCCAGAAATCTAATCTAGAAACCCTAGATAGAAATCCTGCTATAACAAACTTAACCTAACAATGTTTAGGTAAGAAATGTTTTGTTCCAACTGGAATACTATCCTATCTTCTAAGCAGCCAAGAGCTAGAGGATGAGTATTCTTGCTAAGAACTAAGGGATGAACACTTAAGAATAAATCTTCGATTTGGTGTTCTTTGCGCAAAAATTACTTGAGCTTGAGCTTGATGATAATTTTCGTAACCTTACTATGAAGGTTTGATCCCTTATTTATAAGCACAAAATCGAACTAGCCGTTGGAGAGCAATTCGAATTTTGGTCTATTTTAGGTAGTTCTGCAGATGGATTTGACGTGCTCCAGGAGCGGCGTGGCCGAAAACATGCAAGCTTGTCATTTCTAGCCGTTGACACTGAACCACCATTCTGCAAACTGTCAGAACTCCGTACGTGTGTTGTCGACTCCTCGTTGGTTATCAAGTACGATTCGCAACACTTGAATACGCAACAAGGTTGACATTCTTCTTGTCTGAACACTTGTCTCGTACTAGGTAACATTGAAGTAGTCACCTGATGGAGCTGACACAGATCAGTTCGAACACTGATCTGTCTTCCTGATTTAGGTTATTTGTTTGTAAGTTGTCTTAGCACAACTTACTGACCTTTTCTTGTTGTTATCTGATGTAGGTCTTCTGGTCTTCATGTCTTGACTCTTCTGCTCATCTGATTTTCAGCTTATCTGCTTAGATCTTCATCATCTGATCTTCAAGTTAGCTGATCTTCTGATCTTACAAGACTTAACCTATACATATTGAGTTCCCCCTCAATATGTGACCTATCTGTTACTTCAGCTGTCTATACACTTCAGCTGGTCATCTTATCTGCTATCTAAATCATTAGTCAGCTAACAGTTCTGACTAGTCCTATTACATTATCTGTTTTGGAACTTCCATCGAAACTACAAATTTCCCAACAATAATCTTATTATAGGTGGCCCAATTATTTGAATTTGTAAAGTGCACGAAATAATTTGACAATTTCCTACTTGTAGTGGACAATCAACCAGCTGTGACAAGGGTGAATATTATTAGTTCGTCTTTAAATCATTACTCAAACTAACACGTAATGATGGTCCTGATGGTGGTATATAAATTGAAGGTTTAACTCAAAATCTCAACCACCAAATTTGTTATGGTGCCTGTATATTAAAAAAAAAGTATTTGCAAAAGAAACAAATAGATATCAATTGGTAGCTGAACAAAATATATTTCATTTAAATTTCCATTATAATCAGCGTTGAAATTTATCAAAATTCAAGCCTCAAGCCATGCATTCGTGCATCGCAAAGAAAAATTACTTAATATCCAAAGAATAAACATATGACAGAAATTATCCTCTGCAATAAAAACCCCAAAAAGAGATTAAAGAATAACACCAGCAACAACAAACAAGCTGATATATGCATGTAAAATGCGACGAATCAAGGATATTGTTTCCAAGATTTGTCCTCCTTGTTGTTTCTGAAAGCACAACATCCAATGGAGTAGACGATAATGAAAAAGAAGATGAATATGATGTTGACAATGGAGACCTTCTTCCAATCGGTCTTGATGCTATCCAGCAGCCCGGCCTTGCATGATTCGCACCCATAACACAACTCATTCTTTTCGTTGCTCCACCTCCCACAATCTGGATTAATTCATTGTATCGTCGTGTTTTTACTCCAAGTCGTGGGGTTCTCGTACGCAAAGTTGTAGTTTTTCGGTGGCTTACAACAACCAGACTGTTAATAACCAATAAATTCAATCAGAATCGTGGCAATTAAGGAAGTAATAATCAGAATTGTGAATCTGTGATCTAATAGTTTGTACCATAATTTGGACCATCAACACGATTACAAGTTATAGGCTTATAGCTAAAACTTTGCGACCACCTGGATTTGGGCTACAGTTGCTTTTGGCCATTCTATAGAGGTCTTCTATCGACATGGAAAAGTATAGTGGACTATGCAAAATCTGTTGATTGGTTGTTTTTATTATGTGTGTTGCATAGAGCAATGGGCAAAACACTTCAGTCATGCAACATTATTTTAATGAGACGGTAACTGCTTCAACCTTATATAGTTTGTGGGTGATATTGTTCTATATTATTTTGCAGTATTATGTTTGTTTGTCAAACTCATAGATCATACATCTGAGCTTTCCATGTTGGCTTATTTTCATGATAATTGATTCTCCAAGGACATATCATGAGGTATGAGAGGCAGTAGCTATCACCAATAATATTTACAGTTTCATCTCATTTCCCAGGTAGTATTTACTTTATATGGAGATATTATAAATAGTGAAAAATGCGAACATGCCGCTTAAGACGTAAGAGGGATAGAAGAATGGAACTATTGATTACTGTCTCAGTGGCAAATAATTGGTTGCAACTTTGGCAATGTTAAGTTTGTACGGGTTTAAACTGGAAAGATATCCTGGATGAATCTGCATTTTCTTCATAGTTACAGCAAGAATTAAAATTTGTTCTATGTATTAATAATAGTTGAATGGCTAGGCTGGCATAATGTTGAGAATGATAACAACAACCTGCAAATGATTAATTGGTTGTCAAACATTGAATGCCCTGTTGTTCCAAATTTCACAGAAGATTGATTGCCATATATCCCTTGATCCATCTCTTCTCTTATGATGATGCAGAAATCAGTAAAATGTTGACTTTCCAGGGAAACCAGCTTTCTGATGAATGTCTGATAATTGATTATTTAAGAAACAATATTTTTTTGGCACAATCTTTATGTTACTTCTTTTCACCATATTAGACTTATACAAAACCATGCACTTTTACTAATACAAATTTGGCTTTGCACATCCCTTAAAAAGGGTCTTAGACAGCGGTTTAACAATTGTCCAAGTAACAACTATCTAAGCTTAGACAGCTGTTAAAAAACCACTGTCACTTAGACAACGGTTATTAACCGCATTGCAAGTGGTGCACTTGGACAGCGGTTATTAACCGCATTCTAAGTGTTTCACTTGGACAGCGGTTCATAACCGATGTCTAATATATATATTTTTTAATGTGTTTCACTTGGACAGCGGTTTAAAACCGCTGTCTAATATATATATATATTTTTAATAATTATTTTATATTTTAAAAATCCTATTTATACAAAACCAAAACTTATACCACTATAATATATATATGTCCAATACCAAAACATCAAATAAATAAACATACACATCATGAAATAAATAAACATACACATCATAAACATGAAATATATATCATCACAAATATATAATTTAATTACATGCTACCAAAAACTTCAAACAACGATCACTCAATATCGTATGAATATAAGAATCGATTTTAAAGGTACCCCGTCCAATCTTTTTCCATTTCTCCAGTCTTTTCTTAGAGTAAGACTTGAGCGGACGTTCATAGACAAACTGCAAACAACGAATCAATCAATATAGTATGAAATTTTATTCAATCAATAATAATTTAAATAAATTGATAAATTGACTTACATTGAGAGGAATGTTCGTTAGAGAAGTGCAGATTATATCTTCAATAAAGCAACACACAAAATGTCCACAATGATCGTTATCTCGTTGCCTCGGAACCTGTTGATTAGCAATTATAATCACGTATTACAATTATGATTTCTTTCTATTAATTTGATAATTTACTAAATTAAATTTACCTTAATGTTAATCCAGTTCACTTTATTGAAATTGGATCTTGAACCTTGACTAGGCTTGCAACTCCGATACATCGTCATCACACTATTATTATTATAATTAAAAAAATAAAAATAGATTAAATATGCATAATTTTAAAAGTAAAACAAATCATTGTATAGAATATTAAAAATAAAACTGAGATCATGGCGATTGAAATCACTCCATTCTAAGTTGGGTCCATAAAATACACACTTAATATATTCATATTTATGGCGACCAGCACCCAATGGTTCCTATATTATATTGAGAATATTAAAATTAACTGCAAATTTAGCATATATATGTGCAAATATTATAAACATGAATACAAATTTTAACGAAATGTTTATTGCACTCACCCCACATTTGCTGGCCAGAAAATGAGATGATCGCTCCCAGTTTGATTCAGCATATGATTATCTATCCCATCCATGGTCTGTACCCTATCACCCATTATGCAAGACACTTGGGGGGAGACGAAGGAATACATTCCACTTGCTCGGGCATCTCTGGAGAGATATACGTCACCCAAATATCTTTAACCAACATATATACGCTAATTAATATTTAAAAAGAAAATTAAACTATACAAAAAGTGAATATTGAGAATTAGTAAACACATACCTGAGGTAAAGGGCTATGGTGGTTGCACTCAACCACTCGTCATTCAAAACATCACGCACATGTTCCTCACCGACGAATTCTTGGAAAGTATTCTGATGAAAGTGAGCAATCATGGGAACTGTGACTGTCTCGAAAGCATTAGACGATATCATCCGGTGCACCCTAGACTGTACAAGATCATCGTGATCTAAATCTCCAGGCATGGGATAACCAAGTCTGCGTGCAGTGGAGTCCCTCGTTCTCCCCCTCTGACTGTCTACGACACCCCTTGATTTCTCTTTAGCCTTTTGTGGTGATTTCTTCTGAGGCATTTGTGGTGTCGGCAGATTCTACAATCAATTTGCAATATTATTTAGAACCACAAATAAGATAATGAACTTTAAACACGTATATTTTACCCTCATGGTGCTAGAGACCAAGTTGCTCGGCCATTCGATGAAGTGCCCGACCGCTGTTCCGACAGTGACGGCATCATCGATTGGTTTTGGCACCGCTGAATCCTCTTGCCCGGCTACGGGTACATCGAGTGTGACCCTCACGAAACTAGGAGTGATGGGATGACCATGAATCGGCCCATGGGAGCTATGCAACGTTCCTGTGGCCACCAACCGATCGGGATCCTCCAAATAAAGGTAGCAAAAGGTCGGTGGCTGTTCGAATAAGATATTTAGTTATAAAATTTTAATACACTAGTCTTTAATTAAAAAAAAATGCGAGACATGCACATCTGATACCTGAGAGACGTTTTGAAGTGCCTCAATAAAGTCATTGCCGAAAACATAGCATTAGCGACACTATGTTCACAACTTGCTCCACTTGACGATATTTCGTGGCTCGATATTCTCTCGGACGTCAAACATTCCACATCTTTAGCCAACTTGGCAACCTGTTCCGAAAGTATACCCACCATATTCATGGCTTGAAGACCAGGTGCCATCGCTAATGATGTCTTCGTCACGCCATATCCGACACTCCGTTAGCGGCCGGGATGCTCCTGGCGACCTATAGCCCATCCAAACAGATCATCAGGGCTGATAATGCGGATATCGTCGGGCGTCATGGTCTGAGATAGACGCTCCTGAATCAAAAAAACAAAAGATTATTATTTAATTATTTGTTTAGAAATAATAGTTTGTAATTGAAAGATAAATTAATGGATAGATTGCCGCTTCTTCGATGATACGCTGTGCATTGGAATCGTGAATTTTCCCATCTTGAGCCTTTCTGGTAGTCTGAAATAAGTCGAAATGGGTAACAATAGGCCCACTCTCTCCAGCTTTCCTTCTTTCTTCTTTCTACGATAGTGATGAATGTGTCCCTTTATTAGATATATTAAAAGCGAATATATAAAAAAAATTAAAAGTTAGGATTTTGATCTCACCATATCTTCTCTTATTCGTGCATAACCTTTATTCGATCCACGATATCGCGTCTCCATCGACTTGGCTTGCTCACAATTTTTATTACTTCGATTCTATAGTGTAATAGAAATATGATAAACACTGAAAAGCTTAGGGCATTAGAAATTGAGGAAATGACATTGATCAATTTTACCTGGAAATCATCCTCCATAGATCTACTCACAAACTCCTCCCAGTATGGAGCCACCATAGGGCTATTCTGATACACCGGAGGTGGACTAGCCGAGTAAAGACCAGTTTTTGGATCTCGTGTGTTACTTCTCAGCCAAGCCCAAAAATTCTTGGCCATTACTCCAGCTTGCGACAATATTTGCTTCTTCTTTGTGTGGTCAAGGCCTCTGAATGTAGTCTATACGCATATAACATAACAATTTAGTAAATTTAGTAATCGTACAATAACTTTCAATAAACATATAATTAACATACCGAAAGTTCATCCCATAATCTTTCCTTCAAATGAGTCAGTTTGGGGCTACGTCATTCCTTGGTTGGCAGCACGATAGGGATCACGCTCCTGACTGCAGCTCCAATGTAGAAGGACAACGACTCACTCTCTTTTCCTATTGCATGTCCAAACTCATTGAACGATAACTGCAATAACATAGTATTTAATTAGGTTCAACGATCAATCAATATAATTATCGATTTCAAACTGTTCAATTGTAATAAAATTACCTGAAGTGTCTTCCCCTTGCTACGAGCTCTCTTAATAGAAGACATCGTGACTATACCCCGAGTGCGGTTCTCCCCGGAGCTGCTAGTGGTGGTGGGAGGATCAGTGTCACCCTCTCTCAAGACATCAGGATGTTGTCGATCATATGCACCATGGTCATATGCGCCATGATCTCCATCAGAATATCCATCATCATCTCCATCATCTCCGGGATATGACAAATAAGACATAATCCTGTAAAGTAGAAGAAACAACATTTAATAAAAAAAAAAAAACAATATTCAATAAAGCAGAAGAAACAACATTGAATAAAACAGAAGAAACAACATTTAATAAAGCAGAAGAAACAACATTCAATAAAGTCGTACATTTCTTTTTAGCACTTGTTTTTCTTTTTCGTTTTTTGGTTGACTTTTCTCGTTCATGATCATAAATGTTAATAAGATCCGGATTGCCATATTCATCCTCATCTCTAATTTTTCTCTGGTACGGGCGTGGATTTGCAGGATCATCGAAAGATGGTACAGAATGAGTGAAGTTCTGAAAAGGATCATCAATTGTGTCAACATCTTCATCGACATGGTCGCTAATCTGGAAACTATTGTTAAATTTGTTTGACATAACCATAATGGACCATTTCTTATTAACTGGGTCGGGGACATAGAAAATTTGTTGACCTTGACTGGCCATTATGTAAGGGTCATCTCTGTATCCCAAATTTTTCAAACCAACACGTACGAACCCAGAACTTTCAACTTGGACCCCGTTAGGGATCCTCACCCAACTACACTCGAATATTGGTTGACGGTGAACAACATAGTCGAGTTCCCAAATGTTGACAATCTGTCCAAAGTAAGTAGTATTTGATTGATCCCCTGCAGTTGCAGTAATGAACACTCCACTATTCTGCATTGTACTTGTGGCATCATGATCTCTGGTATAAAATGTGTATCCGTTTCTAAGATAACACTTGTATGAATACATATGTCTATCAGGCATTATAGATAACCACTTAACTCTTTCATTCACTGATTCTTTATCCTGTGACAACATATTTGCTACATAACCATTGAACCAGTCAACAAATATGCGATTGTGCTCAACTTCAATCCATGATCTATCTCTGGTGGGATTTCTCTCAGCAAGTTATTGCATGTGCAGGTCAATAAAAGGAAGCACGTCGACTGTGTTGTGAAGTAAGCACAAGTGCATCCGTGTTAGTTCCTCCATACTAACACTTACACGTTAACCACCGGTAATGCCTTCACCATCCATCCTATTGGTATACCAGGTAACTGGAAGTCCAATTGCATCGACATTCGGAATAAATTCAGACCAGTACTCGACTGCTTCTTCTACTAAATAGCGTTCTGCAATGCATCCCTCCAGCCTGGACATATTCATCACATATCCTTTGAGCACTTTCATATATCTCTCTACACCATACATCCATCGCATCTGAAGGGACCACACCTTGTCTCGTGTACCAAATGAACTGTTAGGTGAACCATTATATTAAAAAATGATGGAGGGAAATACATCTCAAGCTCACAGAGCGTCCCCACAATCTGCCTTTGAAAACCAAGCAATTTTCTAGGATCTATAACCTTGCTACTCATTACCTTGAAGAACCAACATAACTTTGTTATGGTTATGTGCACATTTTCAGGCAAGATAGAACGTATTGCAATGGACAAGAAAGTCTCCATGATGACATGATAGTCATGAGATTTCAGATTCATCAGTCTCACGCCATCATCTGATACAAGTCTCTGTATGTTGGACGAATAACCCTCTGGTACTTTCACATCCTTTAGCATCTGAAGTAACACTTTTCTCTCATTGTTGGACAAGGTGTGTGCAGCAGGAGGTAAGAATGGTTTACCCCTTTCTCTAGGCACATGTTTTAGTTCTGCTCTTATTCCCATATCAATCATATCCATTCTTGCATTGTAACCATCCTTGGACTTCTTATCAGCTAGCAGAGTATTGAGCAAGCTGGCACAAACGTTCTTCTCAACGTGTATTAGATCAATGAAGTGTCTAACATACAGCTCTTTCCAATAAGGCAATTGAAAGAAAATTGATTCCTTCTTCCAACCGCTAGTGGGGACACGCTTTGCGAAGCTCTTTCCATACTGTGTGTCGATATTCTTCATCTCATTCAATACATCCGAACCTGATAATAAACGTGGTGCTTCACTAGTCTCGATTGTGCCATCGAATGCATCGGCCATTGTTCTGTATTTATGCGTTAGGTCCAACCACCTCTTATGTCCCATATAAACGGTCTTCCTACAATGACTCAAGCGAATGTGATGTGTCTTCTTGGTACAACAAGGACATGCATCGGCCCCCTTCACACTATATCCAGATAGATTCCCGTAAACGGGAAAGTCATTGATAGATCCAAACAACATGGCCTTCAACTTGAAATTCTCCTTTCTACAAGCATCATACACATAGACACCCTCATCCCATAGGAGCTTCAAGTCCTCTATCAAAGGAGCCAAATATACATCTATGTTGTTACCAGGTTGTTTGGGTCCTGATATCAACATAGATAACATCATGTAAGTGTGATTCATGCACAACTCGGGTGAAAGGTTATAAACTAACAGAATCACTGGCCATGTACTGTGGTTGGTACTTTGGATACCGAACGGATTCATTCCGTCAGTTGAGAGTGCAAGACGTAAGTGTCGTGGCTCGTTGCCAAATTCAGGATGCCTGACATCGAATGTCTTCCACTGGGGTGAATCAGCAGGGTGTCTTAGCATTCCATCTTTGATCCTATCTTCATGATGTCAAGTTAAATTTCTAGCATCCACAGCGCTACTATACATTCTCCTGAATCTTGGTATTATTGGAAAGTACCACATCACCTTCGCGGGAGATTTATTTTTCTTATATTGCTTCTCTCCACACTTGGGACATTCATCGAGGTCTGCATACTCCTTCCGAAATAAGATACAATCACCCGGACAAGCATGAATTTTATGATGTGTTAACCCGATGGACTTGAGCATTTGTTTAGCATCATATGCTCTCTTAGGAAGTACATTTCCATCAGGCAATAGACCACTAACTGCTTCCAGCATATTTGTGAAGCACGCATCAGACAACTGGTGAGCTGCTTTTAGGTTGAACAATATCAACACAGCTAACAGTTTTGTTGCCTTCTTACACCCGGGTCAAAGGGGTAATCCAGCAGAATCCCTTAACTTATCTGACATATAAGGGTGATCTCGCAGATCATCGTCATCCCCACTTGATGTATCAACACTCAGTACATCTCCTAAACTATCCGCATCCACTGTATCTTCAAACCTATAGTCAGTTCCTAGGTTGCTTGAGCTACATCTATCTCTTGTCTCACCATGAGATGTCTAAACGGTATATGCTTTATCAATATCGTGAATCATCAAGTGGACGAACAAATTTTCTCGACCACTAACAGTTTTTCCATTCATACATTTCCAACAAGGACATGGAATGTACCGATGGTTGATGCAGTGTCTAATTGCATGATTACAAAATTCTTCCACCCCATTCCTATACTCCTCTGATAATCGATCTGCTCGAACCCACTTTCGATCCATATAGAACTATAGATGCCTATAGAATAGACAATATGAAGTATTATTTCGTAACAAAACAAGTGCATACCTAACCATACTTAATCTACATTCATTTTAATTTTCTAATTTTGAAATCCTTCCAATTTTTGACTTATTCACAAAATTAGTCTTACAAAAACTTGCATATAGAATGTGGGAGTACCTAAGGTTTGTATATTGCATGTACCTAAGGTTTTGTTGCTTATCAAGACAATATGTATCCTAATGTACCATCAATCATCTAAAGCAAACACACTATCCATTCATCAAATTAATAACCCAAATATATCCTAATGTATTAATTCTAATTTATGCGTAAATCCTCACACAAGCATATTATCAAACACCTTGAGTGCATCAATTGTTCATCTCTAAAATTAGCATAAAAAATCAAGTCAAGCCACACAATATATATTCATCTCTAACAAATTGTTCATCTCTAGCACTAACAAAAAATAATTAATTCAAGTCACTCACAACAATTCATCCAAGCTACTAACAACAATATAATTAAACCAACATTAATCCCACACTAACAACAATTAATACAAGCTACTAATTAACAATAATATAATTAAATCAACATTAATCCCACACTAACAACAATTAATCCTAACAAAATTAGCTAAACCAAGCCAAACATATAAACACATTTATATAAACAATTTATCCTAATATATATATATATATATATATATATATATACTGATAGTCCCGGTGAAAAACCCATGAAATGCGGAATAAACATGAAATGCATATAAAAACAGGGGTGAAGGAATGGTGATTACAGATTTTTCGCTTTTAAGAAAGATGTGTTGTGTTTTGCTTATAATCGAATGCATATGACAATATAAGAACATAAAGCAATAAAGAACACAACAAAGTATAGTGGTTCGGAGACTCAAACTCCTACATCCACTCTCCTTTTCTAGGAAATTCCTTCCAACTGGACTTATCACCCTCTCGGGTTAAGCCTCGGGACTTATCACCCTCCACGGGATTTCCTCGAGATGTTTACCGAGTTCACACTCCAACGGGACTTATCACCCTCACTCACTGGATTGCCTACCCTCCCTTTCGGGATTGCTAGATGTTTACTGAGGTTCACACTCACCTACAAACTTAACCGACTGATTTGGGTAAGATTTGTTTGGTTTCCAACTAGGTTGAGATTTTCCCTTACATTTGTTTAGCCTCAATGCTAAGGATGGGAAAATCTCTCTAAGCTTAGGATACATCGTGGGTTGCTTAGATTGAGTTCTAGAACACTCTTGAACATATTTGTATATCTCTGAGACTTGTGTTCTAGGGTGGAATGCTTTGGGTATAACTCTCTTTGGCTCTGAAGCATCTCGTCTTTATAATCTCCACGCATCCACACACTAGAATGATGAAAGACCTTGTATTTATAGTGTGGATTTGAATGTTACCGTTGGAGAGAATCACATTCAAATCCATACTATTCTTGTAAAAATACAACAACTTCTTGGTTTGGTTGTCTTCCTCTCATTAGTCCACGTCGATTGATTCTAATGGCTATATTCCTCCAGATTCCTTGCCTTGGAATCATTCCAGATTCTCGACTCTCGGTGTCTTGAGATACATCTTGAGTCTTGATTCTATCTGAGTCTTGAGTTTTCTCATCCGAGCCTCGGGGTTTATTTGAGCCTCGGGATACTTGATTCACAGACTTCTCTTGGCGGACCTTATACGATCGAGGCATCTTGACACTTTCGGTGACCGAGTTCGATTCTCTGAATTGAACATCGACCTTCGGTCACTTTGACTCGAGGCTATCGATTTCTTCTTTGCACGATCGTCGGCTTTCGGTTTGATCGGATCAACACATCTTCAGATCAACATCTCAGGATAGCATCAGGTCAGTACATTAGGTTTAGCATATCAGTTTAGCACATTTGATCTCAATCACGTCCGATCTTGATCATCTGCACATCTTCATATCTGATCTCGATCACGTCGATCTCGTCGGTCTCATCTACTCCTCTTACGATCGCAACCTTCTCTTACGATCTTACGGTCGGTTTCTTTACGATCGACATGCGCTCTTCCGATCACCATATCGGCTCATTGTTCTTCCGATCATCTAATCAGTGCATTACAGTCATCGATCTTTTGATCACCGGGCTTAGCTTTTCTTCTCTTACGATTTTGCCTGCTTCATCAGTTAACTTCGGAACTCATCTAACTCATCCGATCTCGTCGGTCTAATCTGCAGCCTCGTCTGATCTCGATCATCTACGTCTGATTTCGTGAGTTCCCCCTCAATTTGTTCTCTCGTTCCCCCTCAACTTGTTATCTGTAAATTAGCTTCAATAACACAAGTTGATAATGTTTTGGCATAATTCATCAAAACTAAAATATCCCAACATATACTATATATATACACATGCAATATATATATATATATATATATAATTTTAAATATATATACATACATATATTTATAAAAAAAAAAAAATACATATATGGAGGAGGAGGAAGGCGGTGACGGCTGCGGCGGTAGGGAAGGACGGCGGCGGCATGAGGAGGAGGAGGAAGAGATGGGAATGTGGGAGCAGAGAGCGGGAGGGAAGAGGGCGACGGCACGGGAGGAGGAGGAGGAGGAGAAGGGCGACGATGAGAGGATGAGGAGGAGGACGGGCGATGGCGACGACGACGCGAAGAAGGAGAAGGACGAAAATCGCGTTCGAATATGCAGATGGGTAACGAATGCAGAAATGGGGCTGGAGGCTGGGTATTTAATTCAGGGTTTCACTTGCAGAGCAGTTATGAACCGTTGTCCAAGCTTTACCTTGGACAGCGGTTCAAAACCGCTCTCCAATCTACCTTGTACATCGGTTATGAACCGCTGTCTAAGCTTTGTTCTTGGACAACGGTTTTTAACCGCTGTCTTTTATTTTTTTATTTTTTTAAATAGAACCGCTCTTCAAGGGACCACTTGGAGAGTTGTTCGAAAAAATGGTTGTCCAAGTGGAGCTCTCCAAGCTTAAATGTGTAGTAGTGTTTGTAGTCACATTCACAGTCTAAAACATCCTCGTTTGTTATATCGTGTTTTCTTATTTGTTTAGAAGAAGCCATCTGGTTTCCTATACAATATGTTTCTTATTATGCGCTTGCTGCATGCGATTAAACCCCTCTTTTTTCCCACTTTATTATTAATATTACAGCCCACGATTTGTTCGACCATGTTATAATTAGTTCCGTGATCTCTCGAAATGACGTCGGATATCAGGGCATGGCTCCACTGAGTTGAAGCCTTTCTTGTAGAAGCGATTGCCACGACAGCCGATAATTTTATGGCATTTTTTCTGTCGAAAATGTTAGTCGAATTTTTTTATTGAATTTTTTTGTGCATACGCGAAGCCCCTTTATCCATTTTTTCAGGAATTCCTGTTTCAGCAATGCCGAATTGCTCATTCTGCTTCAGATAAAAAAAAATCATTAGCGTAATTATATGTGTAGCTATTATATATAGAATTAAATAAATGAATTAAATCGGTAATAGTAGCATTAATGCATGAATATTTGAAGGTAGCGTGAATAATTACGTACCAAAAAGAATAATCTCGAATATATTTGTGGAGCTAGTAGTGGTGGTGTATATATGTAAAATTGATTTGATGAAGAATGAAAAATGGTATAAAAAAGATAAGGAATCTTGAGATAATAGATATAGATTGGTAGATAGAAAAGAAATACGTACTAGAGGTAGCTTCGATTGTGTATTGGGATTTGGGATCCAACCAAGTGAAGCAGAAGCCAAATAAACACAGACCGAATTGAACCGAATCACCGATTTAAATATGTAATAAATTTAATTATTAATTTATTTTGTATTCATTAAATTGTATTATAGATTATTGATATCCATTTAATTTAATATTGAACATATCATATGAATATTTTGGCAAGATATTATAATATTTATTTCCTTATTTGTGATTTATAATTATCGAGAATCCTATAAAATTCTTAATTTGCAATTACGCATCCTTACTCTCTCGCACCAACTTATCGCTTTGTAGTTACAAGAAAATGAAGTGTAATTAATTATGTGTACATATTATAGATAGTCTAGTGGACTGACGATCATGAATTTAAATCCACATGACTTTCTTAATTGAGTCTGAAACACGAGCTTTACTACTATTACTCTCTCCGTTCCCATAGTTGATTTCATATTTATTGTGTGCTCGAGTTTTAAGAAAAAATGATAAAGTGATTAAGTGTTGGGGCTAGAAATAGTTGTTTATTAGTATTTTATGTGATAAAGTGATAAAGTGATGGATAGTTGAGGGTAGAAAAAGTTGTTTATTAGTATTTTATGTGATAAAGTGATAAAGTATATTTCCATTTTAGGAAATAGTGATTAAAGATTGGGACAAAAAAATTTGACAAAAACGGCTTAAAGAATGAGACGGAGGGAGTAGTATATTTTTATTTATTTATTTACTAACGTATAGCATATCTTATTTTATAATATTAGATGGGAATATTGAATAGGGATGAGAATAGGCAGCGGTTGGACGGATACCTAACTATCTAAGTCCCGCGCATATACTCAGTCATCCCGTCCTGTCTCAAGGCCTGCTGCGCGGGCTGGAGTTTTAAGATCCGAGTCTGCCCTATGTGAGGTAGGTCTGATCCGCCCTGCTCTATCTTTTATCTGCTCTATCACATTTAAAATTAAAATTCAATTATTTACCTATAAAAATATGTTCTCATATTTAATACAATACATAACATAATTAAAGATAAAATGAACTATAAATTAAATTATTAAATTCTAAAATATAATATATATTTTTTGTTATTATCACTATCATATTATACTATTATATATATATATATATATATATATATAAAGAGTGCGGGGTGGCATGTGTATTTATAATATTGGTACCCAAACTATATCTAGCGTGGGGCGGGGCTGACCTAGCCCAATCGGGGAGTGCCGGGACAAGTCGATTTTGGGACGGGGCATTTTGTCATCCATAAATTATTGATCCTCAAATTCGGTAATGTTCCATGACTACAACTTGCATATTGATATATCACATGTTTATTGAATGCTTTATTAATTAAAATAACAATAAAGTGGAACCCAAAAGCAGAATCAATTTTTTTTTTATTAAAAACACAGAATCGGGTAATTTGATGCAGTTTTTGCTTAAAAAGTGTTGTTAGTCGTCCTATGTGGCAATATTAATTTGGCTTTGTGATTGACAACTTAAACAAATAAAATACACATGTGACGAGCATAAATGCAATGCGGCGAGCACAAGTGTATGTTTGAAATGGAGAGCTTGTTTGTGAGATATAGGTAGGAAATTTGTGAACCTTTTATTTGACCCCTGAGGGTTTATTTATACTGATTTGGCAAGCATGTGCTGCCTTGGCAAGCATGTGCTGGCCCTTTCTTGTCTAACAAGATTACATGTGGTATTGACACGTGTATCATTGAGCTTCCCTGGTCGGCATCTGTCTTTGCTTGCTTGTGAAGTCTTCGACTTGTCATCCAGGTGGTATCTGCTTAGTAGGTGGCCTGGTCATCTTGTTCGTCATTATGGGCTTGTCTTTGTGGAACCATTCTGCTCGCCCCTGGTGTGCGGCCACAGCCCCATCGCTGTGTGATTTTTGCTTTGCTCGCCCAGTTGGGCGAGCAGATCTTCAATTCTCTATTTGCCTGGGGCAGATGGTAGGACTGGCTTATTGTCGTAAGTGAATTAGGAGGCAAAGTATTTTCCTATGATGGAGAGAAAAGGTGTTCGTCCAGGTCTCTTCATTTGCTTATGATGGAGAGAAGGTGCGTTATCCCTTACTGCGTTCACTTCCTGTTCGTCAGCTTTTCTGCCCGGTCTTAGCTCATGCTCGCCGGACTTGGTGAGCCCTCTATTGGTTGCTAGGCGAGCACAATCTTCGGTGGTGAGAGGGCCCACGATTACCCCTTTATGCATGCGTGCGTGGGCGTACTGGCGAAACCTGAAAAATGAAGTCGGTGTCTGCTGGTGGCGAAAGTACTGTTTTGTGAGGTTCACACGCGCAACCCATTAATTGGTCCACGTGGCATCGAGCGAACACGTGGCATGTTGATCTTTGACCGTGCACAACAATACCCCCCATTCGGGCCTCTTTGTGCTCATCACGGGGCCCGACTAATGGCGGTCTTTGAGGGAGAGTCCGGTCGAGGTCCAGGAAACGAGGGATTTTTTAATTTAAAATAAAAAACCCTGAATCCAGAAACTATTTAAACCCTTTTCTTCTTCATTTTTCATTCTTCTTCTTTTAGTCCCTCTGCACTTTCTCTCTTTAAAAAACTCTGGCGACTTCGTCTTCTCCGGCGATGAACTTTTTCAAGTAATTTACTTTTCTTTTTCTTCTTTATTTCGTGATGTCTTCCCGCTCGGTTTCCCTTGACTCTCTATTTGACTCAGAGGGTCCGGAAAATCATCGGGGGTCCGCTTCATCCTCACGCCGTCCGATAGCTCGTGGTGGGACTTGTCCATCGAGGACGGGAGCCTCTGGGTCGAGACCCCACCAGAGGCTACGATAGTCGTTCACCGTTCTCTCCTCTGATTCTAATGAAGCGATGGAGGAGTTAAATCGGAAATTGGCCCAACCCATTTTTTTTTTAATTCCGACGCGAGGAACTTCTCGACTCTTGGAAGATACCGGGGCTAATGGTGGCAGTTATTTGGCGAGCGAATCTTAGAAGGAACACCGCGAACATAACATTGAGAGGATCGATGAGCATAATGTCGAGACCGGGGGCGAGCAGATTTGCGAACCCCCACTCGGCCGACCCCACAGTCCGACCTATGTTGAGTATAGTGTTCGGTATAATTTTGATTGGCCCGACCAACCCCATCGGAAATGCGTAGAGAATGACTACCCGACGAGCAAGATTTTAAGCATGATCGAGGCAGACTGGTTGAACCAGTTGTACCGGACATACGAGACCTCGAAGGATGTATTTTTCTGGGTGCCCAAATCTGATGAGCGAGCCGATCAGCCTTCTAAAGGGTGTGTGGCCGTGAATGTGGATACCATGGAGGCCGGCCTCCGATTCCCCCCTACACTGGTGATCACCCGTTTGCTCGTTGAGTGGAACATTACAACCACTCAGCTAATTCCAAACGGTTGGCATATGTTGATAAGCCTTCTGACCTTGTTCGGCAAGATGGAACCTCGATACTATCCCACTGCGGCCGAACTTGCTCGCCTGGTCCACTTATCCCGACCTCGGGGCGAGAACGGGTGGTCATTTATGCAGGCGAATACACACTGCAAGGTTGTGGAGGAGGTGCCGAACAAGATCAAGGACTGGAAAGAAAAAAATTGGTTTGTTGCGGGTGATTGGAAAAGTCCCGCTTCGGGTAGCGAGCCGGGTGCTAGCTTGGATATTCCCACTAACTTCGGAGTTTGTCGAAGTAAGTTTATCAATTCTCCATTTGATCCGTGGACTGATATTAACTTACTTTTTCTGTTTTAGAAATCCAACCGGCTTCGGACAAAGAGGCGAGCGATGGGTATTATAGTTGTATCGACAAAATTGACCTTGAGCTCTACTCGACGCGCATGGTGGGAAAACTGAACACCGAGGATGAGCGGAGGAAAGTGGGTCTTTACATGCCTCTGCATCATTTGGTCGCCCTCGACCCTACCTATAAATCCACTTATGTTTGCCCTTTTGTACATCGTTTCATTTTCTATTGTTTCTAACACCTTTTTCTTGCAGCCCTACCTGCAATTACTATCGCCGTGAGCATCGCCGAGCACACCGAGATGGCCCGGAAGAAAAAACCGAGCGAGATGGCGCTGATCCAGGCCAAGCAGCGAGCACAAAAAACCACCTGTGGCAAGGCAAGTAAATCTAAAAGAGCTTCCTCCCGTTCGGCCGACCAGGGGACCAGTGGGCAGGCCCCCTCGCCGAAAAGGTCAAAAAAGCTCCACCGGGGGTAGGAGGAAAACCAGGCGCATCGGGTGAGCACGCCTCCTGCTTTTGAGGAGGCCCCGATAGTGGGGGCGAGCACAGTCGTACCCCCACCAGTCGCCCCAAGCCTCCAGGCTCCGTCCGGTTCCCGGACTCGTGACCCGGATGATAAGTCGTTCCTGGGGTGGGACCCCGAGCGGGAGAGCAGGTACCTTCGAACATTCTTTTTTTTTTATTCTCATCTTGATTATTCTGCTCGCTTGATCTTTGACTTCATTATTTCTCAGGTTTGCGGCAAAAAGGCCTCATCTATCCCCGGACCTACTGAATTACTACTACTCCCCAACAGTGGGCGGTACTCCCGGGGTGCCCGACCACATCCACCGAGCCAACGAGAACCCAATCCGGTCGTGGATGACCGACCTTGAGAAGGGTGACATCGCCGTTGGAGCGGATAGGTTTGGGTCTAATCCTCCAAGGCCGGCCAATGGTGATCATGGAGAACGCTTATTCGGCCATGACCGGAGTCACCACTGAGAATCTCAAGCTCTCGGTAAGTTTAGAGCGGAAGGTGGAGGAGCTGAGTAAAGCTAGCGAGGAGGTGCGCCAGGCTCGGGAGGAGATGAAGAAAGTCGGGGAGGACATGGTCGCCCAGGCTGATGAAATTCGAAGGCTAAGAGCTGAGAATGGGTGCTCACCCAACAACTTCTTAAAGCCGAGGAGACCAACACCCGGCTCGGCCTGCATAATTCAAAGATGCGTACGAGGAGTACGTGGACTCGATGTCTAACTACTCCTACATCTGCGGTTTTACGTACGCCCTCCACACGGCGAGGCTGGGCACTTTCAGCCGACCAACTGGGGCCCTTCATAAAGGACCTCGAGAAATATTTGGCCGACAACCTTCCTACTCCTGACCGAGAGCTGTCCTTGGCTGACCTCCAGGATTTGTGTGATTTCTCCAACCTCCCCAAAGGAGTAGAAATCGGGGAGCTCTTCACCGACGGAGAGGATAGCAACCACGATGATGGAGCCAAGGGTGACCCCAACTATCAAGGTCATAAGGGCAAGCAGGAGGACCATGGCGAACAAGGCGGCAGGGGCGAGCAGGGTGACCAGGGCGGACAGGGTCCACTAAATACTTCTCTTCCGGCTACTCCGGATGGCTAGTTTTTTCTTTGTTTTTGTCTGTAAGCTTTCTATGCTCGATTTCTACCGACTTTTTATGCTCGGTCTAGACAGTCTTTTTTGTGTTTGGCCTAGATGGCCTTTTTTGTACTTTGGCCAGTAGTGTTATCTTGTGAATAAATCGAACGTTGTTTATCATATGCTCGTGCTCAACTTGACTTTATTTTAGATTGTCTTATTTGTCTGCAATCATAGTGGTTGTCTTATTTAGTTGCAACCTTTGCTTGTTTGTGATCGTCTTATTGTGTTGCGATCACTTTTAATCTGGTCGTCTTATTTTGGTGCGACCATGTACCCTTTGCTCGTCTTGTTGTGAACATTGTAAATACATTTTTTTTATCAAGTGAACATGAAGCTCGGCTTGTTCGTCTATCTTTTTTTCTGGTCATCTTTTTTTGGTGCGACTATTCTAAGTAAAGCTAAAAGAGATGAATAAATGAAAAGACATCACACAGGATGTTTTAACTATTACACTTGTTTACAATTTTATCAATATTTACAGACAAAACTTTAAAAATTACAAGACAACTTTTACAAGTGGAAATCAGAAAGGCAAAAAACGCGAGCATTGAAACTTAATCTCTTTGTCTCGCCCTTTAATCTCTGGAATTTTGCTCAGGAACAGTAACACCACTTGACACTTCCCGTGCAAGCTGTGATTATGCTGTTTGGAATTATCCTGAGCATGTGGCGAGCAATATCTCTTTACTTGATATGGTGCGAACGTGAGTGTTTGCTCGCCGCCTTCGTAGCATGTGTTCACACTCAATTCCCCCCGGTGAAGATGGTTGTGTTGGGAAAAAGGGTGCCCGGATCTATTCGAGGTGCAATTAAATACATATTTAAATTATTTTAATTATTACTAGCATGAATTAATCCTATATTAATTCAAATAACAATTAAAAGCCAACAACATCATGATTACAATTAATTTCATGTAAATCATATACATGCGGAATCTAGGAGTTACGCGAAACATACCTCTCAGAGTGACAACCGTTGAGTAGATGGATCAACCCAAATACCTTCTCAAATATGTCCCACGTCCTTGCTCGCAATCCAGTTGAAGGATTTTCACGAATAATTTTAACAAGGAGAACAACGAAAAATATATTTCACCACCTTTGTGGATATCTAATTTTTCCAACTCATGTAACTGTGTTGGGGATGAAAAATTCATCCCCTATTTATAAGACTAAGGGGTTCGAAATTTTGTGCCCTAATTAGGGTAATGAAAAAATTTCTTTGTATCTTCCCAAGATACAATCTTGAATATATCTCATATATTCTATTTTCCATAAAAATCACAAAATATCTTTTCTTCTCATACTTATAAAATTTTCGAACATAACAATGCACAAGAAGACAAGATTTTATTTCTTGAATTTATGGGATAATCTAATACTTACCTTTTTCCATAAAAAATTTCAAGAAAATCTTTCACTCTTCTTGTCCCATAATTTTCGAAAAATTGAGAAAAAATAGGCAATAATATTTTCTTCTCTTTTTCATAAATTGGACTTATATTTGGGCTATTTGAGATGCCTTTGTGAGAATTAATATTGGACCTCCAATGGGCTATGAATTTCTCAATATTGAGCCACAATATTTATTCATCCCATTAATATTAATTTATTCTACTATAAAATTAATATTGCACTATCCAACTTAACCCATATTACGACAATATGGCTCCCGGTTATTATTTTTCGCATTTAAGATTATTTAGTCCATTAATTAATTAAGTCACTGAAAATCTTTATATTAATTAATATCTTTTACCTTGGAG
The DNA here is from genome assembly GCA_037126765.1 of Stenogyne calaminthoides. NCBI lineage: Eukaryota > Viridiplantae > Streptophyta > Magnoliopsida > Lamiales > Lamiaceae > Stenogyne > Stenogyne calaminthoides. The sequence goes on from JBBCBC010000016.1 coordinate 25,151,449, forward strand.
TAAAGACAACTCAACATTATTATCCATACCGGAAACTTAATTCCACTTGCAAGATTTGGTATGATAAAACTTCTGAGCCCACCAAGGGGACAAATCATACAAGACATTCCTTGCACACGTGCACACGTTGCTCTGTATTAAATTTTAGCAATTGTCATGTAATTAATAATATTGCCCAAAATGCAAAGTATAGAATCACTCTCTGACTCTAAACCCAACACAGATCAAAGCGATAAACACTAACTACACACAATCCTATTTAAGTGATAGAGGTTAAGAAATCAATAACTACTGAGGTCTAATTCTTCATCCCATAAGTCAGTACGGAAGAATTTATCCTCTTTGTAGGTCTCTTCAGCACACCACAATGTGCTAGTGCAATCTCTTGGTCAAGACAGGTCAATCTGAGCATTTACACTTCAACCTCTACCAATGGAGTGTTCAGTTCCATCTAAATTGTGAAGATTTACTTATTTATAAGGGACTGTTAATGTGATCTTCTGTGATCGGGTATCACCACATGAACTACAATGTAATATGTACTAATATTGAACGGTTTGCAGTAAATAAATAACATTCATTTATATTTAAAGCAACAACGATAAAAAAAATTATATTCAGTAAATAAGAGTACATTAGTTTGTTATTACGTAAAAGCATACTTTCACGTATAACTCCAACAATCTCCCACTTATACTCAAAGTCTGCTTTTAAGTATACCCTACAACAAGTCTCATGTTCTACGTGACATCTAATGTCACCTACATGAACCTAATAACATTTCTCCCACTTATACTCAAAGCAGATTGGCAACTCACTTGACCCATTCCTTCCACATGGCTCTCGAATGTTTTCTGAGGTAGACCTTTTGTGAATGGATTTTCTAGGTTGTCTTCCTATATGATCTTTGCCACCTCTATATCTCATCTCTTAATGATTTCTCGTATAAGATGATATTTTCTTTCAATGTGTTTGCTGGCTTTGTGGGTTCTTGGTTCCTTGAATTTGCAACTGCTCCAGCATTATCACAGTAAACCGTGATAGTGCTGGGCAAATTCGAAACTACGTCCAAGTCCACTAAGAAGTTCTTGAGCCATACCTCTTCTTTCGCTGCTTCACAAGCAGCTACATATTCGGCTTCCATGGTAGAATCTGCGATGCATTTCTGCTTAATGCTTCTCCATGTTATGGCTGCATCTCCCAGACAAAACATACTAGCCGAGGTAGATTTTCTGGAATCTATGTCCGATTGGAAATCCGAGTCCGTGTATCCAATGGGGATAAGATCGTCTGACTAATAAACTAACATTCTATCTTGAGTTCTTTTCAGATACTTCAGAATGCTTTTAACAGCAGTCAAATGTTCTTTTCCCGGATTACTCTGATATCTTGCTACCATTCCTACGGCAAAGCAAATATCCTGTCCCGTGCACAACATTGCATACATGAGGCTTCCAACTGCCGACACATATAGAATTCCCCTCATGTCATCTATCTCATTTTGTGTCTTTGGACACATTTCTTTCGACAGATGGATTCTATGTCTGAAAGGTAAGAAACCTTTCTTGGAATCTCGCATGTTGAATCACTTCAAAACAGTATCTATGTATGATGCTTGGGATAGCCCAATCATCATTTTCCTGCGATCTTGAGTGATCTTGATCCCGAGGATATGACCGGTTTCTCCTAAGTCCTTCATATCAAACTGATTTGATAGCCACACCCCCATGTCTGACAACACCTTTACATCGTTTTTGATGAGCAGAATGTCATCTACGTATAGTACTAAGAATACCAATGCAGTTCCGTCACACTTTCTGTATACACAACTCTCGAACTCATTTTGATCGAAACCGTAGGATTTTATTACTTGGTCAAAATATTGGTTCCAAGCTCGAGATGCTTGCTTTAGTGCATAGATGGACTTCTTAAGCTTGCAAACTAGATGCTCTTGTCCTTTCGCGATGAAGCCTTCGGGTTGGCGCATATAGATTTCCTCTTCAAGACTTTCATTTAGGAAAGTTGTCTTGACATCCATTTGCCAGATCTCGAAATCAAGATGCGCAGCTATCGACAAGAGAATATGGATGGACTTGAGCATAGCTACAGGCAAAAAGGTTTCCTCATAGTCGATCTCTTCTTTCTGAGTATACCCTTTTGCCACAAGTCTAGCCTTGAAGGTCTCAACCTTACTGTCCGGTCCTCTCTTTCTCTTGTAAACCCACTTACATTCAATGGGTTTTACCCCACTGGGTGGTTCGGTTAGCTCCCACACTTGATTGTGATCCATAGAACCCATCTCGGCTTCCATCGCTGTTTGCCAAGATTTTGCATCCTTATCTTGGATCGCCTCGTTGTAAGACCATGGGTCTGATTCTTCTCTTGAGATCAAGTTCGAGGACTCTTCTATCCCTAAGAATCGCTCAGGTTGTCTAATAACCCTCCCACTATGACGAGGTTCCGTTTGTATAGGTGTGACGTTTGGTATATCTACTTGTACAGTTGGTGTTGGAGTTGACCCTTTTAATTCATCTAAGGTAATCTCACTGTTGGGCTTCTTATTATTCATATAGTCTTCTTCCAAAAATCTAAAGTGTGTACTTATTACAACTCTTTGATCATTGGGACCATAGAACATACACCCTTTCGTTCCCTCGGGGTATCCTATTAACAACCTTAATTTCGAACGTGGGTCCAACTTACCGACTTCCTTGTCCAACACATAAGCCAGACAACCCCTAATTCTCATGTGTCTAAGACTGGGTTTGCGCCCGGTCCACAGTTCCTTTGGGGTCTTTAGAACCGATTTGGAAGGTACCATGTTTAGAATGTAAGCCATTGTTTCCAAGGCATGCCCCCAAAACGACTTGGGAAGATCCGAATAACTCATCATTGATCTGACCATTTCTAAAAGAGTTTTGTTTCTTCGTTCTGCTACCCCATTTTGTTGAGGGGTTCCGGGAGCAGTCAAATGGGATACAATCTCTTCGTCTGATAAGTAGTTCAAAAAATTATCGCTGAGGTATTCGCCTCCACGATCCGATCATAGAAACTTGATACTCTTTTCCCTATGTTTTTCTGCTTCAGCCTTAAACGCTTTGAACTTATCAAAGGTCTCGGACTTATGCTTCATGAGGAAAATATATCCATATCTTGAGAAATCATCGATAAAAGTAACGAAATACTCATAACCTCCTCTTGCTTTGATTGACATAGGACCACATACGTCAGTATGAACGATTTCTAACACTTCGGTGGCTCTATTTTCCTTGGCTCCAAATGCCCTCTTGGTCATTTTACCCTCTAAACAAGATTCGTAAGTTGGGAACGGTTCAACCCGGAGAGACTCCAATGTCCCATCTTGAACCAACCTTTGAACTCTCTTTAGATTAATATGACCGAGTCTTAGATGCCAAAGAAGTGTTTCGTTCACATCTGAAGAACGCTTTCTTTTATCTAAAACAATCGATGTGTTATAGAATGCATTTTGTGAGTGGTGTGAACAATTAATCGTGTAGAGATTGTTCGATAACGTTCCAGAACAGATAAACATGTCATTTTGAAAAATAGTAACTTGTTTAGAAAAAGAAACAGAATATCCATCCATGAACAATTTAGAAACCGAAACGAGGTTCTTTCTAAAACTAGGAACGTAAAGAACATCTCTCAAAATTAAACTTCTATCTTCAAAAGATAGCTTCACGTCTCCCACTGCTTCAGCTGCCACTCTCGTAGCATCGCCCAGTATAATGAGGATCTCACTCCCACTAAGTTGTCGGGTTAGCTGGAACCCCTATAAGGTGAAAAAACATGATCAGTGGCTCTTTTATCCATTACCCACGAATGGGAAGCATACGCCGCTAAAAAAGTTTCAATAACCAGCGCATGAGAATTACCTTTCTTTCCATCCTCTTTAGGTTTGGAACAGGCTGACCTCCAATGTCCTCTCTCACCGCACCTCCAACATATTTTCTTACTGAGTCTCTCAACACCCAACCTTTGACTTATTTTAACTTTGCTCTGAGCAACACTTGATCTGTCTTGGTCTTGACCTTTTGTCTCCAAGTGCTGATTTTGGTGCTCCATTTTCTTCTCAGTCGAGTCTAGAGCTTGCATTAGTTCATGCAAAGTGTACTCCTGACCGTTCATCAGGGAGTCCAGATAAAAGTTATCAAAGCTCTTCGGTAGAGAATGGAGGATGAACTCGATTTTAGTTTCGAGATCACACTTTTCACCAAGAATCTCAAGTTTGTTAAAATAAACTAATACTTTGAGAACGTTCTCCCTTACGGGCGTTCCCTCCACCATTTTTAGCATGACCATATCTTGCTTGGTGTTCTACCTAGCCATTTGGGTCGGATGTGAAAACATCTCTTTAAGAGATTGCATAATGCATGCAGCAGTTTCAATGTCCTGATGAAGATGCCTCAACAAATCTGATAGTGAAATCAGGATGATGCTCTTCACCATTTCATTGGATTGCTCCCACTCATTATATCCCCTCTTATCTGTTTCGTCGACATCCTCAGCAGGTTTTTTGGGTTTAGGGACATAGAGAACTCAGTTATGATGTTGTGCAGTTAGGACAATTGATAATTTCCGATTCCAATCGACATAGTTTTCACCAGTCAATTAATGATCTTTCAGTATATTAAACAGTGGTTTAAAAGGTTGTGACATGCTGAACTAAAAATAAACATACATTTTTGTTTTAATATCCGGATTAAACACAAAATTTATCACATAATTCGATCACATGTAATATATCAAAATCTCAAAAGAATATGAACATGCATCAGCCAACATCTCAAAACAGTTTAAATAAGTTACGTGGGGTGAACTGTCTGTTTAAACACATTTAAGCAGGTTACAAACAAATACAATTACAAACCTTTAATTATTACTTCGTTTTGAACATGCCTCGTGAGGAGGGTCATTGTCGCCACTAATAATAATTCACAATCATCCGTTAGGAATTTATTCACGTTATAACTATCTTTTGACCGTTCCATGGGGGAAATTTCTCCAAAAGATTTCACAAATAAATAAATCATGGAGGTCAAAATTAATTTAATTTTTCAAAAAATAAATTAATTATTTAAAACATACTTAATAATTTTGAGGTTGAGATTTTCACATATAATTTCTCATGCAAACACATTAAACAAATTAAACAGAAGCACAAGAAAAAATAAATAACAAAACAAAACAAAAATTAAACAAATTGGGCATCAATTATCCAATTATCATGGTTTAATTTTTTCGTCTTGGTCTTGAAGAAATAATGTCTTGAATTTCTCCCACTCGTTCGTCTCGAAAAAAATTTCATCACGTTTCGCCACACCGTGCCTCACCCGTCGTTTGGCCGCGTCAAGCGCGCCAACCGGAGGATGCCCACCCGCGTCGATCGGCCGCCTCGACCGCGCCGCCCGCCCCGTCTTGGCGTCGTCTCTGGCTTCGGCGATGCCCACCCTCGCCGTGCACTTGACACCATGCGCTTTTGTCCGCCTTCGCGCATCCCCGTGCTTCGCCCGCGATAGATAGTGTGCCGCCATGCAGCCCCAGATCGATCCGCCCGTCTTTCGGCCACACGGCCTTGCCCGTGGCGCTTACCCGGCCAGCCGTGTCGCTGCGTGCCTCCCTTGACACATTTCGCGCGACACACGCTATCTGCGTACGGTTTCGGATCCGTCTTTAATTCCCCATTTCCGTCTTCGTCTTCAAATCGGTTACAATTTATTTTATAAAAAAAAAATGGACCTAAAATCTAGACTAGTTTATTACATTGAACAAATCAAAATAGCCTAATCTACTCGCGGATTTTTTCACGAGAAAAACAAATCCGAACAAATTGAATTGAAACACAATTCATACGCATGAAAAATAAACAATAAATACCATGACAATTGGATACCTGCAAAAATGATCTAGCAATTCTACTATCCAATTTTCAATAAAATTTAATGTTCCAACAAATTTAAATCACAGAGCTCGAAACTGAGGCTTTGATACCAGTTGCTGAGGAAAAGGGTGCCCGGATCTATTCGAGGTGTAATTAAATACATATTTAAATTATTTTAATTATTACTAGCATGAATTAATCCTATATTAATTCAAATAATAATTAAAAGTCATTAACATCATGCGTACAATTAATTTCACGTAAATCCTATACATGTGGAATCTATGAGTTACGCGAAACATACCTCTCGGAGTGATAACCGTTGAGTAGAGGGATCAACCCAAACACCTTCTCAAATATATCCCACGTCCTTGCTCGCAATCCGGTGGAAGAATTCTCATGAACAATTTTATCAAAGGAGAAAACTGAAAAATATATTGCACCACCTTTGTGGATTTCTAATTTTTCCAACTCATGGAACTGTGTTTGGGATGAAAAATTCATCCCCTATATATAAGACTAAGGGGTTCAAGATTTTGTACCCTAATTAGGGTCATGGGAAATTTCTTTGTATCTTCCCAAGATACAATCTTGAATATATATATCATATATTCTATTTTCCATAAAAATCACAAAATATTTTTTCTTCCCATACTTATAAAATTTTCAAAAATAACAATGCACAAGAAGACAAGATTTTATTTCTTGAATTTATGAAATAATCTTGTACGCCAAGGATACTTATCTTTTTCCATAAAATATTTTCAAGAAAATCAAGAAAATCTTTCACTCTTCTTGTCCCATAATTTTCGAAAAAATTGAGGAAAAATAAGCAATAATATTTTCTTCTCTTTTTCATAAATTGGACTTATATTTGAGCTATTTGAGGGGCCTTTGGGAGAATTTAGATTGGACCTCCAATGGGCTATGAATTTCTCAATATTGAGCCACAATATTTATTCATCTCATTAATATTAATTTATTCCACTATAAAATTAATATTGCACTATCCAACTTAACCTATATTACGACAATATGACTCTCGGTTATTATTTTTCGCGTTTAAGATTATTTAGTCCATTAATTAATTAAGCCACTGAAAAGCTTTATATTAATTAATATCTTTTACCTTGGAGTAAAGACAGCTCAATATTATTATCCATACCGGAAACTTAATTCCACTTGCAAGATTTGGTATGATAAAACTTCTGAGTCCACCAAGGGGACAAATCAGACAAGTCCTTCCTTGCACACGTTGCTCTGTATTAAATCTTAGCAATTGTCATGTAATTAATAATATTGCCCAAAATGCAAAGTATAGAATCACTCTCTGACTCTAAACCCAACGCAGATCAAACCGATAAATACTAATTACACACAATCCTATTTAAGTGACAGATGTTAAGAAATCAATAACCACTGAGGTCTAATTCTTCATCCCATAAGTCAGTACGAAAGAATTTATCCTCTCTGTAGGTCCTATTCAGCACACCACAATGTGCTAGTGCAATCTCTTGGTCAAGACAAGTCAATCTGAGCATTTACACTTAAACCTCTACCAATGGAGTGTTCAGTTTCATCTAAGTTGTGAAGATGTACTTATTTACAAGGGATAGTTAATGTGATCTTATGTGATTGGGTATCACCACATTAACTATAATGTAATATGAACTAATATTGAACGGTTTGCAGTAAATAAATAACATTCATTTATATTTAAAGCAACAACGATAAAATATGTTATATTCAGTAAATAAGAGTACATTAGTCTGTTATTAAGTAAAAGCATACTTTCACGTATAACCCCAACAGGTTGATGTTTTGTATAGAGGGAACTTCTAGTTGATTTCTATGTTAGCACCCAGAAACGTGTGGTTGCGAACCTGGGGCCGTTGAACACAGTGTGTTCGGGGCGAGCATAATGTGTGTGTGTGTGGCGAGCACGCGACAATGACTATGTCTGGAGCATACCAAGCCAGGGTTATTTTACTGATGATTGGGGGATGTGTCGAGCATGGGTGTAATGTGGTGAGCACGCTGGTATTCTTCAGTAAGGTGCTTGGTGGGAAAATTGTCTTCCTCTTCTCTGGCCATCTGAGGACCTATTTATACTACTCTGCCAAGCAGGTGTTGGCACGACAAGTAGGAGTTGGCCTTTCTTACTCAACAAGATTGCAGGAGGTGTGGACACGTATCTTACTGTGCTCCCTTGGATGACATCTGTCCTTGCCTCATGACAGCTATCCTTTCCTCCCAAGTGGTGGCTGTCTAGCGTAGGACTTGGTCTTGTGCTCGCTGATGTGGGTTTGGCTTTGAGGGACCATTCTGCTCGCCCCGAGTTTACGGTCACAGCCCGGTCGCTTTGGACCTTGCTTTGTGCTCGCCGATGGGTAGCATGAGTTTGCGCTCAATTTTCTAAAGTTGATATCATGCTCGCCAACTACTGATAGTACTTCTTCATGTTCGATGCATTCCATGAATAGGAAACCGGAGTTCCATTCAACTCTTCCTGCTCATATGCACCGTTTGGCAAGCATTCCGACACTCGGTACGGGCCTTCCCATGGTCGGCCGAACACTCCACCTAATACCCCCGTTTCTCGCTGGAGGACGAGCTCGCCAACTTTGAACCTGTGGATCCGGACTTTGGAGTTATAATATTTTTCCGACCTTTGTTTGTACATGGCATTTTTTATATCGCCTCGAATCTTTTTTCCTCCAACAGATCTGTACTGAGGGCGAGCGTCTGGTCATTGATACGCTCGCCAAAGCACATAGTCATGTGGCTCGGGACTTCAACTTTTGCCGGGATAATTGCTTTCGTACCAAAAGCCAAGGAAAATGGGGTTTCGCCTGTTGAAGTTCTGAAAGTGGTACGGTATGCCCATAATATTTCTGGTAGCTCCTCGGCCCATCCCCCCTTAGAATTGCCAAGTTTAGCCTTGAGGGTATGCTTGATGATTTTATTGACAGCTTCAACTTGTCCGTTGTTTTTTGATCCCCCAGCGAGCACAATTTTGCCGGAACTCATTTCCATCAAATTGTCTGTCGTTGTCCGACAATATGGACTGGGGAAGTCCGAAGAGTCAAATGATGTTTTTTCACACAAAATTCCACATTCTCTGCTCGGTGGCCTTTACAATGGCTTCGGCTTCAACCCACTTGGTATAATAATCGACGGTGACTACGACGAACCTAACCCCCGATGTGCCAGTGGGAAAAGGGTCGATCAGATCGATCCCCCACTTGTCAAATGGCCAAGGGCTATAAACGGACACGAATTCTTCCGGAGGACTAAGAATAAGCGAGGCATGTACTTGACAATCATGACATGCACGAGCATAAACAAGCAAGTCTTTCTTGAGCGTGGGCCAGTAATATCCCTGTCTGATCGTCTTGTACACAAGGGCATGTCCGCTTGTGTGGTTTTCACATACCCCAGCGTGAATTTATACAAGAATTAGATGGCCCTCTTCCGGGGTGACACATTTTAACAACGAAAGAGAGAAACTTCGCTTGTACAAGTGCCCGTCCAGGATGGTGTAGTGAGCAGCTTGCAAGCGAAGGTGAGAAGCTTGCGCCTTATTATCGGGGAGGACCCCATTCTGTAGGTAGTTCAGAATCGGGGTCATCCATGTTTCTTGCTCGACATCCATTTGGGCGACCATAGCTCTGGGCACAGAAGTCGAATAGGTTGTAATGACCACGACGTCGGTCAAGTTGGTCATGCCTTCTGTCGAGGCTAACCGTGCCAAGGCATCTGCAAAAGAATTACCTACCTAGACGAGCTGCTCGATGTACACTTGCTCAAATTGTTCGAGCAGTTGCTTAGCTAAAAGCTGGTATTGGGCCATCTGCTCGCCTCGTGCTTCATACTCACCTAGGACCTGGTACAAGATCAGTTGAGAGTCGTTGTAGATCATCAGTTTTCGGATCCCCATGGCTATAACCATGTGTAGGCCGCCGATCAAGGCTTCATATTCGGCCTCATTGTTAGTGGCTGGAAAATCGAAACGGATGGCCGTTGTGAATGTTTGTCGGGTTGGGCTAATGAGAACCACACCCGCCCCGGTTCTCGTGCTTGTCGACGATCCATCGACATACATCTGCCACAGCTGATCGACCCCTTTTTTTGGTTGCTGTGGGTATGTGAGCTCCACCATAAAGTTAGCCATTGCTTGCTCTTTGGTCGCCGTTCGAGGGGCGAACGAGATCCCGAATTGACCCAGCTCGACCGCCCATTTGAGTAGCCTACCCGCTGTGTCTGGTCGATGCAAGACTTGACGCAGCGGGAAAGTAGTGCGTACCTCAACGGAGTGGTCGAAGAAGTATGGTCGTAACTTACGCACACTCATTATGAGAGCATACGCAAGTTTTTCCAACGAGGGATGGCGGAGCTCAGCATCTTTCAATACTTGGCTTACATAGTATATTGGCAAGTGTGTTGTCCCCTCTGCTCGGATGAGCACATCGCTTATGGCGTGTTCGGAGGCGGCCAGGTATAAGTACAATTGTTTGCCTGGTACAGGCTTGGACAAAGTTTGTGTATCCGCCAGGTATAACTTTAGGGACTCGAATGCACTCTAGCAGTGCTCGGTCCACTGGAACTTTCCTTTCTTCAGAGCATCGAAGAAAGGCTTACACTTATCCCTGGTCTGTGATATAAACCGGTTTAGATAAGCCAGACATCCCATCAATTTTTGGACTTCTTTTGTAGTTCTGGGGGCTTGCATGTCGAGCATAGCTTGGATTTTCGATGGGTTCGCCTCGATTCCTCTTTGACTAACCATGTGCCCCATAAATTTCCCAGAATGAACCCCGAAACTACATTTTTTCGGGTTCAGCTTCATATTGTACGCTCGGAGAATATTGAATGTTTGAGCAAGATGGTCGAGGTGGTCTTCTTTATGCTCACTTTTGACCACAATATCATCAATGTACACCTCGACTGTTCCGCGATATATGCTTGATTCAGGTGAAAATTGCATGATTTTATAGGTCATTTGTTGCCTATAATTGATTTAATTTCGTGCTTTTATTACCTAATTTTGGCTAATCACACTTGATAAAGAGAAAGGTCGTGCTTTGTTATTTTTGTAGGAAAATTGTGTATTTTCGGATACAAATCACGTGCCTAATTTTTTAGTGATGTCAAACGAAGGAAGAAAGCAAAATTGGGCCCGAAAGAAGAATTAAATTTCGTCATTTGAAGGCCCAAATCCAGTATTTTTGGCGGCCCAAAGTAGGAGAAGTAGCAGCCATTTAATTATTGGGCTTCATTTTTTATTTAATGCTCAAGGCCCATTATTGAAACCCATCTGCTTTACTTGGGCGTTCCGTGAGAATTGAAATGGCAAGCTGGCAGATGAATCCGTGGACTAACAAAGGAAAAAGCAGAAACACGTTTTCAGTTTTCAATTAAGGCAAAGTTTGCTAATAATTTCAGCACACAACCAGAAGAGAGCTGCGTATTTAAATTTGAGAGGAACAGAACCCTAGAAGTTTTCTTCACAGGGGGCAGCCCCCATTTTCCTCTTTTTACACATTAAATAGGGTTCTTAAATTCTTGAGACTTGGAAGCCTATGAAGGGGCATTAACTTGTGATTTTTCACCCTCGCCATCTACAATAGTCTAATTTCTCTTTCCCTTTTATTTTTTATTGTAATTGAGATATAATAGAAATTTTCTAGAATCATTTTGGTTCTAGGGCATTGCATATTTGGTTTGAAGTTTATGGATTAATTTCTTGTTTAATTGGTATTTGTGTGTTTAATTTCTTTGAAAGTATGTTGTTAGTGTACATAATAGCATGACTTATTTGATGTTAATTGGGGTTAGATCTAGAGATTTATTCCATTAATAGATCTTTAAGCACACCACCTAATTTATTATGAGCTCGAGAGAGCATTAACTATTGGGAGAGTAGTCGATGATCTTAGGTGTTTTTTCGGGTTGCATTGCACTAGCTAGGTAGAAATACATGCTTTTGCAGTGTTTCCTTTGGATTGAATTGATTGAAAAATAGTTATAATTCATTATTTAGTGATCAACCCTATAGAAAAATGCACAATACCATTTAAATGAGTCTTTAGCCATAAACGGATTTCTAAATATTGCAATTGTCTTGGAACCACTTTTCTTTTTATTTTTGTTATTTCTGTTTTTTGGCTTGTTGTTGATTTGGTTGGATTAGTTTTATTTGTTTTCTTAGTGACATTTTAGTTAGCATTTAGAATTAGTCTTTAGTTTTTAAAACCTTCCGTATAAATCAATCGTGTCTAGATAGAATTGAGCTAACGAAAATCGCTTTTACACTAACCCTTCCCTGTGGGATCGACTCGTACTTACCACACTAGGATTACACACCGTACACTTGCGGTTGACTATTTTTAAGTGTTGGAAAAATACGGAATAATGCTCGTCGAACATCTTGTTCACCAATCTCTGGTAAGTCGCTCCGACATTCTTTAGCCGAAACAACATGCATTTCCAGCAGTACATATTCTTTCCGTTACAGAAAGATGTGCTTTCCTGGTCGTCTGGATGCATGGAAATTTGATGGTATCCGGCGAATGCGTCCATAAATGTCATAAGTTCGTGCCCCGCGGTGTTATCAATCAAATAGTCGATATGTGGTACCAAGAAATTATCTATGGGGCACGCCTTATTTAAATCCTTAAAATCTATACAGAGCCTCCAAGCACCATTAGGCTTTCGGACGAGCACCGGATTGGCTAGCCATTCCGGGCATTTGACTTCCAGGATAAGCTTGTTATCGAGCAACTTTTTCACCTCGGCATCTAACGCCGCATATTTTTTTGGGCCGAACTTTCTTCGCTTTTGGGTCACTGGAATTTGTGTTGGGTCGATATTGAGGTGGTGGCATGCATGCTTGGGATCGATGTCCACCATGTCCTCATGTGACCATGCAAACACGTCCAGGTTTGCCCGGAGATATGCGATCATTTCAGTTCTAAGTGGCTCCGGTAGTTCTGAGCCAATGAAAATTTCTAACTCTGGCCTTGCCGGATCGGCCTGAATGGTCTCCAATTCTTCAACAGGTGTTGCTCGTTTTCTTTTTGTTTCCATCGGGGATCTATGATCTACCCCCTGTGCTTGTCCTCCACCTCTATAGGGTCAAACCCTATGCGAGGTTCTAAATCCAGAAGTTGGGGGCCCAACTGTTGTTCTGGTTGGCCACCAGGTGTAACAATATTCATTGTTGGGGAATTAATTGCCTGAATCTATTCTGGATGAATATTTAAATACAAATTTAATTCTAACAATTATTACTAGCATGAATTAATCCTATATTAATTCAAATAATAATTCAACAACAAATCATGCATATAAACAAGTCACATAAATCCTACGCATGTGGAATAACTAGGAGTTTACGTGAACTAACCTCTTGGAGTGACAACCGTTGAGAAGATGGATACCCGTTCACATGAACAAACCCAAGAGCCTTCTCAAGTATTCCCTCATCCTTGTTCAACAATCCGGTGGAAGGATGCTCGCAAACAATTAACAAAATGAAAAATAAAATTATGTTGCACCACCTTTGTGGATTTCTAATTTTTTCCAACACATGAAATTGCATTAGGGATGAAAAATTCATCCCCTGTCTATATCAAGGGGTTTGGACGAAAAATTGGACTAATTTAGGATTAGGAAATATCTTTTCTTGATCTCCAAGAAATCTTGAATATATCTCATATATTCTTCTTTCCATGTGTATTTTTTTCACAAAAATCTCACACCCCAATTTTCCTAAATTTTCGAAAATTAAGTAGGTAATTTTCAAGATTGGATCTTTCTTGAATTTATGAGATATTCTTGTATTCTAAAGAATATATATCTTTTTCCATAAAATTTTTCCAAGAAAATCAAGAAAATCTTTTCTTCCTTCTTAATCCCCAAATTTTTGAAAAAATCAATTAAAGAAGCCAAGTGGGAGATTTCTTGAATTTATGGGATAATCTTGTATTCCAAGAATACTTATCATCTTTTCAAGAAAATCCTTCTCCCTCTTTTCTTTAATTATTTCGAAAATAATAAGGAAAAATATGCAACAATAATTTATTTTATTTTAATCACATTTTTCAGTTATTGGACTTTATATCGGGCTACTTGAGGGACCTTTAGGAGAATTAAGATTGGACCTTCCAATGGACCTTGAATTTCTAATATTGAGCCACAATATTATTCAAACCCATAAATATTAATTAATCCCACTACATAATTAATATTGCACTATCCATCTTAACTCATATTACTGTTAATATGGCTCCCGGTTATTACTTCCCGTATTTAAGACTATCTAGTCCATTAATTAATTTAAGCCACTGAATAGCTTCATATTAATTAATACTCATCTTTTTCTTGGAGTAGGTCAGCTCAACATTATTATCCATATCGAAAACAAATTCCACTTGCAAGATTTGGTATGATAAAATTTTTGAGCCCACCAAGGGGACAAATCAAGCAAGACATATTGCACACGATTCTCCGTATTATATCTTAGCAATCGTCATGTAACTAATAATATTGCCCAAAACACAAAGTATTGAATCGCATTGATTCTCTACCTAACATGAATCAAAGCAATAATTATTAATTCCACACGATCCTATTTAAGGGACGAAGATTAAGAAATAATGAACCACTGAGGTCTAATTCTTTCAGTACTGAAGAATTTATCCTCCTGTAGATCTTATTCAGCGCATCATAATGCACTAGTGCAATCTCTTGGTCAAGATAAGTCAATCTGAGCCTTACACTTCAGTCTTTCACGATGGATTGTTCGTTTCCATGTGGGTTGTGAATTATGTACTTTTGGTTACAAGGGACTGTTAATTTAATCTTCTGTGATCTGGTATCACTAAATTAACTACAATGTAACACGTACTATTTATTGAACACTTGTGCAGTAAATATATGTAACATTCAATCATATTTAAGGCAACAGTGATTGATAATTTATTTCAGCAATTAAGACAGAAATTCAGTTTGGTTATACAAAGTAAAAACATACTTTCCAGTATAACCCCAACAATCTCCCACTTATACTCAAAGTCTACTTTTAAGTATACTACTGCATATTTCATGTTGTTCGTGACATCTAATGTCACCAACATGAACCTAATAATATTTCTCCCACTTATACTCAAAGCAGATTGGCGACGCACTTGATAACCATTCCTTCCACATGTCTCTCGAATGTGTTCTAAGAGGCAGCCACTTTGTAAAAGGATTAACTAGGTTATTCTCCGATGCGATCTTCGCCATCTCTACATCTCATCTCTTAACGATTTTCCGTCTAAGATTTCTTTCCTTTAGTGTGCTTGTTTGACTCATGGACTCTTGGTTCCCTTGAATTTGCAAATGCCCCTAGCAAATATTGCTAGACAAATTCGGAACTCCTTCCAAGTCCACTAAGAAGATCTAGAGTCAAACTAGTTCCTTCACTGCTTCACAAGCAGCTACTTACCCAGCTTCCATGATTGAGTCAGTAATGCATTTCTGCTTCACACTCGTCCATTTCATGGCTACACTTCCCAAATGAAAACACACTAACTGAGGTAGATAGTTTCTGGAATCTATGTCTGATTGGAAATCCGAGTCCGTGTAACCGACGGGAATCAGACTGTCTGATTGATAAACCAACATTCTATTCCGAGTTCTCTTCAGATACTTCATAATGTTTTTAACTACACTCCAATGTTCTTTCCCCGAATTACTCTGATATATTGCTACCATTCCAACGGCAAAGCAGATATCTGGCCTCGTGCACAACATTGCATACATAAGGCTTCCGACAGCCGAAGCATAAGGAACGCCTTTCATGTCATCTATCTCATTTTGTGTCTTAGGGCACATTTCCTTGGATAGATGGATTCCATGCCTGAAGGGTACAAAACCTTTCTTGGAATCTTGCATGTTGAATATCTTCAAGACAATATCTATGTATGAAGCTTGCGATAAGCCTATCATCATTTTCTTATGATCTCGAACTGTTTTGATAACCATGCTCTTATGTCCGACAACACCTTTACATATTCTCCGATGAGCAGAATGTTGTCCACGTATAGTACTAAGAATACCAATGCAGTTTCGACATGCTTTTTATACACATAACTCTCGTATTCATTTTGATCGAACCCGTAAGACTTTATAACTTGATCAAAACATTGGTTCCAAGCATGGGATGCTTTTTTTAGTCCGTAAATGGACTTCTTGAACTTGCAAACTAGATGTTCTTGGCCTTTTTCAACGAAGCTTTCGGGTTGTTACATATAAATCTCTTCTTCAAGACTTCCGTTAAGGAAAGCTATCTTGACATTCATTTTCCAGATCTCAAAATCGAGATACGCATCTATCAACAAGAGCACACGAATGGACTTAAGCATGGCTATAGGCGAAAAAGTTTCCTCATAATCGATCCCTTCTTTCTGAGTGTAACCTTTTGCCACAAGTCTAGCCTTGAAGGTCTCTACCTTCCAGTCCGATCCTCTTTTCCTCTTGTATACCCACTTCCATCCAATGGGCTTGACCCCATCGAGTGGTTCGACTAGCTCCCACACCTTATTGTGATCCATAGAACTCATCTCAGCTTCCATTACTGTTTGCCAAGAATCCATATCCTTATCTTGGATTGCCTCATTGTATGTCCATGGGTCCGATTCATCTTCACCGGAGACCAAGTACGATGAGTTTCCTATCCCCATGAATCTCTCGGGCTATCTAACAACCCTCCCACTACGACGAGATTCTGGTTGTGTAAGTGTGTTGCTTGGTATGTCAACTTGTACAGTTGGCATTGAGGTAAGCCCTCTTAGCTCATCTAAGGTAATCTCACTTCTGGGCTTTCTATCGTTCATATAGTCTTCTTCCAAAAATCTAAAGTGTGTACTGATTACAACCTTTTGATCTTCGGGACCATAAAACATGCACCCTTTCGTTCCTTTGGGGTACCCTATAAAAAAACCTTTATTTTGATCGTGGATCCAATTTACCGGCTTCCTTGTCCAACACGTATGCCGGACACCCCAGATTCTCATGTGTTTTAAATTGGGCTTGCGCATGTCCACAACACTTTAGGGGTTTTGGGAACCGATTTAGATGGCACCAGGTTTAGAATGTAAGCCGATGTTTCCAAGGCGTGACCCCAAAACGATTTGGGTAGATCCGCATAACTCATCATTGATCTGACCATTTCTAAAAGATTTATGTTTCTTCGTTCTGCAACCCCGTTTTATTGAGGAGTTCCGAGTGCAGTCAACTGGGATACAATCCCTTCGTCTAAAAAGTAGTTTAAACGCTGTGGTATTCGCCTTCACGATCAGATCGTAGAGACTTGATACGTTTTTTCCTATGATTCTCTGCTTGAGCCTTAAATTCCTTGAATTTATCAAAGGTCTCAAATTTATGCTTCATAAGGTAAATGTATCCATATCTTGAGTAATCATCGATAAAAGTAACAAAATACTCATAACCTCCTCTTGCTTTGATTGACATTGGACCACATACGTCAGTGTGAACGATTTCTAACACTTCTTTGGCTCTATTCCCCTTGGCTCCAAATGCCCTCTTAGTCATTTTACCCTCCAAACATGATTCGCAAGTTGGAAACGGTTCAACCTGGAGAGACACCTATTGGGAAAATTATGGGTGCCCGGATCTATTCGAGATGATTTTAAATACATATTCAAATTAAATAATTAATTACTAACATGAATTAATCCTAAATCAATTCGACATAATAATAAACAACATGCGTACACATAATTCACGTAAATTCTAAACATGCGGAACTAGGAGTTACGGAATTACTAACCTCTTGAAGAATCGAACGGATGAATCAACCCAAGAGCCTTCCCAAATATATCCCCAAAGTCCACGAACGCTATCCGGTGGAAAGATTTCAACGAACGATTTTAATGGGAGAGAAATTAAATATTTTGCTACCACCTTTGTGGATTTCTAATATTTCCAACACATGGAATTGCACTTGGGAATGAAAAATTCATCCCCTATATATAGGGAGTGGGGGGGGGACGATTTTTAGGGCTAGGAAAATAGGGAAGAAAATCTTTTCTTGGTCTCCAAGAAATCTTGAATATATCTCCTATATTTTTTTCTACTTAATTAAATTTTCCATAAAAATCTCTTCCCCTTTTTATCCCTAAATTTTCAAAAATAACAAGGCATAAAGAATCAAGATTTGACTTCTTGAATTTATGGGATAATTATGTATTCCTACAATAATTATCTCTTTCCATAAAATATCTACAAGAAAATCAAGACAATCTTTTCTTCCTTTTTATCTACATATTTTCGAAAAAATAAGCAAGGAAATATTAGCAAAATATTTTCTTCTCTCTTTCATTAATTGGACTTTCTTTTGGGCTATTTGAGGGGCCTTTAGGAGTATTAATATTGGACCTCCAATGGACTATGAAGCTATAATATTTGGGGCTATTCAAGTCCATTAATATTAATTTACTCCACTATAAAATTAATATTGAACTATCCATCTTAACCCATATTACAATTTCACATAAAATATGGCTCCCGGTCATTATTTCCCGCGTTTAAGATTATCTTAGTCCATTAATTAATTAAGCCACTGAACAAGCTTTATATTAATTAATATCTTTGTCCTTGGAGTAAAGACAACTCAACATTATTATCCATACCGGAAATAAATTTCCACTTGCAAAATTTGGTATGATAAAGGTTTACGAGCCCCACCAAGGGGGACAAATCAAGTAAGACGTTACTTGCGCGATTCTCTGTATTAAATGTCGATAAATCGTCATGTAATTAATAATATTGCCCAAGATATAAGGTATCGAATCGAATTGAATCTCTTCCCATCATAAGTCAAAGCAATAGTTATTAATTTCACACGATCCTATTTAAGTGACGGAGATTAAGAAACAACGCACCACTGAGGTCTAATTCTTGTATATTCAGTACCGAAGAATTTGTCCTCTTTGTTGGGGATTATACTGAAAAGTATGCTTTTTACTTTGTATAATCGAAACCTAATTCAGAACTTATTCTTGAAATAAATTGTTTTCCCATCGATGCTTTAAATATGATTGAATGTTATATATATTTATTGCATAAGAATAATTAAATGCGTGTTACTTTGTAGTTAATTTAGTGATACCCGATCACGAAGATTAAATTAATTTGTAACTATAAATCGCCATTCATCCTAGATGGAAATGAACAACCATCGCGAAAGGTTGAGGTGTAAGGCTCATTGGTTTGTCTTGACCAAGAGATTACACTAGTGCATGGTGATCTTGTTGAATAGGACCTCTGAGGAGGATAAATTCTTGAATCAACATGGAAGAATTAGACCTCGATGGTTCGTTGTTTCTTAACCTTTGTCCCCAAATAGGATCACGTGGGATCGGTAACTATTGCTTTGACTTATCATAGCGAATCGAGAGATTCAATTTTCAATATTATTGGTCACATGTGATTGCTAAGATTTATCTGAAGAATTTGTGCACTTGCAATTTGCCCCTTGGGAGGTTCATAAGTTTTATCATACCAAATCTTGCAAGTGGAATTTGTTTTTTTATATGAATAATAATGTTGAACCGTTCCTCGACCAAGGACAAAAGGTATTAATTAATGGAAAGCTATTTCAATGGCTTGAATTAATTAATGGGCTAGATAATCTTAAACACGGAAATAATGACCGGGAGCCATATTGATTTATAATATGGGTTAAGATGGATAGTCTGATATTAATTATGTAGTGGCATTAATTAATATTTATGGGCTTGGAATTATATTGTGGCTCAATATTAGATATTCAAGATCCATTAGAAGGTCGAATCTTAATTCTCCTAAAGGCCCCCCTGGTAATAACATATAGTCCAATAACGAAAAGGTGATTAAAATAAAATAAATATTGTTGCTTATATTTCCTCATTAAATTAAAAAATTATGAATAAAAGAATTTTCTTTGAATTTTGTTATGGAATGAAGATATGTATTCTTGGAATACAAGATTATCTCATTAAATTCAAGAAATCTCCCAACATTATTCATTAAGAGATTTTCGAAATTTTTGGAAAATAGAGGAGCAAGAAAAGATTTTCTTGATTTTCTTGAAAAGATATTATGGAAGATATGTATTTCTTGAAATACAAGAATATCTCATAAATTCAAGAAGATCCAAATCTTGGATTCTTGCAACTTAGATTTTTTCGAAAATTCTCCATAATAGAGGAGGTGGATTTTTGTGGAATATTTTAATTATGGGAAAGAGAATATATATGGGATATATTCAAGATTTCTTGGTGACCAAGAAAAGTCTTATCCCACATTGAAAAAATCACAAAATTTAAAGGCTCCTCCTATCCTATAAATAGGGGATGATTAGTTCATTCCCAAGAACAATTCCATGTCTTTGGAAATATTAGCAAATCCACATCATTGGTTGCAACAAAGTTTATTTTTCCTTTTTGTTAATTGTTCGCAGTATCCTTCCACGGGATTAACAAGGGCTAAGGAATACTTGGGAAGTCCTTTTGGTTAGTCCGTCCAGATAAGACAATTTGCCATCCCGAAGTGCGTTCACGTAAACCCGTAGATTCCGCGTGCGTGGGTTTTACATGGCTTTTTTATATGCATGATATGTTGTTGCAATTATTATTTGAATTAATATAGGATTAATTCATGCTAGTAATAATTAATGAATTAAATTTGTATTTAAATATTCACCCGAATAGATACATGCGAATCATTCCCCAACACTCTTGTAGGTCCTTATTCAAATAGCACCTAAGTGTCTTTAGTGTGATCCTTGGTCAAGATTGGCCAATCTGGGTCTCACACTTCAACAATTCATGATGGTTCGTTCATTTTCATCATTTTGTGAATTTGTACTTAATTAACTTTATTATCACCAAATTAACTAACCGAATATCTTATTGAACAGGTTTGCAATAAACATATATAACATTCATTCATATTTAATGCAACAGTGATTAAATAATTTATTTCAGTAAATAAATAAGAAACTTCAGTTTGGTTATACAAAGTAAAAGCATACTTTTCAGTATAACCCCAACAACACCAATGAACCATCTTGAACCAACCTTTGGATCCTTTTTGGATTAACATGACCTAGTCTTAGATACCATAGAAGTGTTTCGTTCACATTTGCTGAACGTTTCCTTTTATTACTTGAAATAGTCGATGCGTTATAGGATGCATTTTGCGAGTGGTGTGCACAGTTAATAGTGTAGAGATTGTTCGACAACGTTCCATGACAGATAAACTCATCATTTTGAGCAATGGTAACAACTTTATTAAAAGTAACCGAATATCCATCATTAAAGAATTTTAGAAACCGAAATCAAATTCTTTCTAAAACTTGTAACTTAAAGAACATCTCTCAAAACTAAAATTCTATCACTAAAAGATAGATGCACTTCTCCCACTGCTTTTTAAGCACTTTTTTGTAACTTTTACTCTACTCATCGTTTTGAACACTTGTAGAATTACAATAACCGCTAATCACGTAGCATTGCAATAACTTTTACTTACGTAGCATTGCAATATCTGCTATTTACGTAGCATTGCAATAACCGCCACTTTCGTAACATTGCCCATGGAGATGATGGTCTCACTCCCACTAAATCGTTGGATTATCCAGAATCCTTGAAACATTGAAACAAACGTGATTAGTGGTTCCCGTATCCACTACCCACAAATTGGAGCATACGCTAAACAAGTTTCAACAATTAGTGTTTGAGAATTACCTTTCTTCCCAACCTTTTTAGGTTTGGGACAACTGACCTCCGATGTCTTCTCAGACCACAATTAAGCATTTTCATTTGTCGGTCTTCTTTTTGACACCTCTTAATGCCATTCTCTACGAGAACAAATTTTGTATGACTATCTGACTCGTTTTACGATTCTGGTGAGCGAAGAATTCCTTAAGATCTATCATAATAGCTGCAATGGTTTCCAAGTCCTGGTGTTGGTGTCGCAACACATCTGACGTTGAAGTCAAGATGATACACTTAACCATTTCATTGGACCTTAACCACTGCTTATGATATTCCTTATCTTCCTCACATTCGTAGTCTTAACGAGTCTAGGTTTGTCAATGACGAACTTTATGCGATTGCATGGTCAAGACAATATATAATTTCCAATCGACATAGTCTCCTATATAATTCTATTGACTTAAAGTATATTAAACAGTGGATTAAAAGGTTGCGATATACTGAGACTGAAAATAAACATACATCTTGTGTCAATATCCAGATTAACACAAAAAATCACATAATTCGATCACATGAATCATATTAAAATCTCAAAAAAATATGAACATGCATCAGCCAACATCTCAAAATAGTTTAAATATGTCATGTGGGGTGAAGGTTACAAACAAGAACAGTTACAAACATTTAATGTCCAAATTAATAGTTGGCTGCCACTTGACCAATATAAAATTGACAGGGACTTCGGGGAAGTATATGCATATCAATTTTATACCTAAGTAATAACCATGATTAAATACAGAATTATTGTTTCACTTTGAACGAGCCTCGTGGGGAGGGTCATCGTCGTCACTAATAATAATTCACAATCATCCTATGGAATTTATTCATGTGAAAGCTATCTTTTGGCCGTCCCGTGGGGGGAATTTCTCCAAAAGAATTCACAAATAAATAATTCATGGAGGTCAAAATTAATTCAATTTTATAATCCAAAATAAAATTGTCAATTAATTATTTAAGCATACTTAGTAATTTTCGAAGGTGAGATTTTTCAAAACAATTTCTCATGCAACGCATATTCAAACAAATTAAATAAGCATGAATAAATAAAGCAAACATCAAAACAAAAAATTAAACACATTGGGCACATATATTCAATTGTCACGATTAATTTTTATCATGTTTTTATCTTGAGAAATTGTCTTCATAGCCTTCATCGTTTGTCTCGAAAAGCTCCCACTTGAGCGTCTCTGAAAAATAATTTTGCCACGTCAAGACACGTCTCGTGTATTGACTAGCTCGCAGGTCGGGATGCACGCCTTGCATCCAGGCCCAGCCGTGTTGATCGGCTCCCATGCGTGCACGCCTTAGCGCCCAGCGCTGTTGGGGAATTATTTACCCGGATCTATTCGGGATGAATATTTAAATACAAATTTAATTCTGACAATTATTACTAGCATGAATTGACCCATATTAATTCAAATAATAATTCAACAACAAATCATGCATATAAACAATTCACGTAAATCCTACGCATGCGGAAATACTATGAGTTTACGTGAACTTACCTCTTGGAATGACAATGGTCTTGTATATGAAAACACACCAAAAGTCCTTCCCAAGTATTCCCTAGTCCTTGCTCCACAATCCGGTGGAAGAATACTCGCGAACAATTAACAAAAGGAAAAATAAACTTTGTTGCACCACTTTTGTGGATTTACTAATTTTTCCAGCACATGGAACTGTACTTGAAAATGAAAGAATCATCCCCTATTTATAGATAGGGTGGTGGTCGAATTTTTAGGGAAAAAACAATGTGGGAAAATCTTTTTTTGATCTCCAATAAATCTTGAATATATCTCCTATATTCTTTTTCCCATAATTAAAATATCCCACGAAAATCCCACCTTATCTTGCTATGGTGAATTTTCGAAAATAAGAGGGACCAAGAATCCAAGATTTGGATCTTCTTAAATTTATGAGATATTCTTATATTTCAAGAAATACATATCTTCCATAATATCTTTTCAAGAAAATCAAGAAAATCTTTCTGGTCCTTTATATTTCAAAATTTTCGAAACACCTATATGAATAACCAAGTGGGAGATTTCTTGAATTTAACGAGATAATCTTGTATTCCAAGAATACATATCTTCATTCCATAACAAAATTCAAAGAAAATCTTTCTCCCCTTTTATCCATAAATTTTGAAAAATACAAGGAAAAATAGGCAACAAATTTATTTTATTTTTAAACACTTTTTCCAGTTATTGGACTTTATCTTGGGCTACTTGGGGGGCCTTTAGAAGAATTAAGATTGGACCTTCCAATGGACCTTGAATTATCAATATTGAGCCACAATATTATTCAAGCTCATAAATATTAATTAATCCCACTACATAATTAATATTGCACTATCCATCTTAACCCATATTACAGTTAATATGGCTCACGGTTATTATTTCCCGTGTTTAAGATTATCTAGCCCATTAATTAATTCAAGCCACTGAAATAGCTTTCCATTAATTAATATCTTTTATCCTTGGTAAAGGAACGGTTCAACATTATTATTCATACCGGAAACTAGTTCCACTTGCAAGATTTGGTATGATAAACCTTATGAACCTCCCAAGGGGCAAATCGAACAAGCGTACTTGCACATGATTCTCCGTGTTAAATCTTAGCAATCGCATGTGACCAATAATATTGCCCAAGATATAGGGTATTGAATCTCATTAATTCTCTTCCCATAATAAGTCAAAGCAATAGTTACTAACCACACGCAATCCTATTTAAGGGACGAAGATTAAGAAATAACTAACCACTGAGGTCTAATTCTTCCTAGTTCAGTTATGAAGAATTTATCCTCTTGTAGGTCCTCTTCAATGCATCAGTCATGCACTAGTGTAATCTCTTGGTCAAGACAAACCAATCCGAGCCTTACACTACAACCTTTCACGATGGATTGTTCATTTCCATCTAGGTCGTGAATGGTGTACTTTTAGTTACAAGGAACTGTTAATTTAATCTTATGTGATCTTGGTATCACTAAATTAACTACAATATAACACGTCTTATTTAATGAAACAGTTATGCGAAGAAATATATGTAACATTCAATGATATTTAAAGCATCGATGATAAACAATTTATTTCATAAATAAGTCCGAATTGATTAATCCGATTATACAAAAGTAAAAGCATACTTTCCAAAGATAATCCCACCAAGCGCCGCGTCGCCCTACCTTCGCGGGGACTTCGGCGTTCGGCGGCGCCGCGTACAACAAGTACCCCGCCCCCTTCTTGCCCGTGTCGCTCGGCCTTGCCCCCATTCCGTTCACATTAACCTGTAACAAACTTCGCCCGCGGTCCGTCCGTCGCGCCCGTCTCG
This sequence comes from Stenogyne calaminthoides, assembly GCA_037126765.1. Classification (NCBI taxonomy): domain Eukaryota; kingdom Viridiplantae; phylum Streptophyta; class Magnoliopsida; order Lamiales; family Lamiaceae; genus Stenogyne; species Stenogyne calaminthoides. Next base: position 25,176,505 of record JBBCBC010000016.1, read on the forward strand.
GGGAGCCTCGCTTTGCGTCTGCGCGCATCTGCGCTTTTTGAACGCCTTGCGTTTCGTCTGATCCAGCGCGCGCTCGGCCACCGGCCTTGCCCCTTGGCGCTGCCCGGCGTCCGTGTCGCCGCGTGCCTGCCTCCCCTTGGCATGTCTCGTCACGGCCTTTTCCTTTACTGCGCCCGGTTTGAATCCATCTTTAATTCCGTCTCCATCTTAGTTCTCGTCCGGGATTTTAATTTATTTACAAAAAATAAATAAACCTAGATCTAGACTAGTCTATTACATTGAACGAATCAAACAAATCCTGATCTACTCGTGAATTTTCTCACGAGGCAAAACGAATTCAAACGAATCGAATTAAAAACCACAATTATATGCATGCATAATTAAACATTCATCAAATACAATGACAATTGGATACCTGCAACTACTATCCAATTTTAAATTTAATGAAAACAAATTAAATTACAATCTAAAAAATTTAGAGCCCGAAACCGAGGCTCTGATACCAGTTGTTGGGGAATTAATTGCCCGGATCTATTCGGGATGAATATTTAAATACAAATTTAATTCTAACAATTATTACTAGCATGAATTAATCCTATATTAATTCAAAAAATAATTCAACAACAAATTATGCATATAAACAAGTCAAGTCACATAAATCCTACGCATGAGGAATTGCTAGGAGTTTACGTGAACTAACCTCTTGGAGTGACAACCGTTGAGAAGATGGATACCCGTTTACACGAACAAACCCAAGAGCCTTCTCAAGTATTCCCTCGTTCTTATTCAACAATTCGGTGGAAGGATGCTCGTGAACAATTAACAAAAGGAAAAATAAAATTATGTTGCACCACCTTTGTGGATTTCTAATTTTTTCCAACACATGGAATTGCATTAGGGATGAAAAATTCATCCCCTATCTATATCAAGGGGTTTGGACGAAAATTTTGACTAATTTAGGATTAGGAAAGATCTTTTCTTGATCTCCAAGAAACCTTGAATATATCTTATATATTCTTTTTTCCATATGTATTTTTTTCACAAAAAACTCACCCCAATTTTCCTAAATTTTCGAAAATTAAGTAGGTAATTTTCAAGATTGGATCTTTCTTGAATTTATGAGAATACATATCTTTTTCCATAAAATCTTTCCAAGAAAATCTTTTCTTCCTTCTTAATCCCCAAATTTTCAAAAAGGTCAATTAAAGAAGCCAAGTGAGAGATTTCTTGAATTTATGGGATAATCTTGTATTTCAAGAATACTTATCTTCTTTCCATAAAATCTTTTCAAGAAAATCCTTCTCCCTCTTTTCTTTAATTATTTCGAAAATAATAAGGAAAAATATGTAACAATAATTTATTTATTTTAATCACATTTTTCAGTTACTGGACATTATATTGGGCTACTTGAGGGGCCTTTAGGAGAATTAAGATTGGACCTTCCAATGGACCTTGAATTTCTAATATTGAGCCACAATATTATTCAAGCCCATAAATATTAATTAATCCCACTACATAATTAATATTTCACTATCCATCTTAACCCATATTATTGTTAATATGGCTTCTGGTTATTACTTCTCATGTTTAAGATTATCTAGTCCATTAATTAATTTAAGCCACTGAATAGCTTCATATTAATTAATATCTTTTTCCTTAGAGTAAGGTCAGCTCAACATTATTATCCATACCGGAAATAAATTCCACTTGCAAGATTTGGTATGATAAAACTTCTGAGCCCACCAAGGGGACAAATCAAGCAAGACGTACTTGCACACGATTCTCCATATTAAATCTTAGCAATAGTCATGTAACTAATAATATTGCCCAAAACACAAAGTATTGAATCACATTGATTCTCTACCCAACATGAATCAAAACAATAATTATTAATACCACACGATCCTATTTAAGGGACGGGGATTAAGAAATAATGAACCACTGAGGTCTAATTCTTCTATATTCAGTACTGAAGAATTTATCCTCATGTAGGTCCTATTCAGCGCATCATAATGCACTAGTGCAATCTCTTGGTCAAGACAAGCCAATCTGAGTCTTACACTTCAACCTTTCACGATGGATTGTTCATTTCCATGTGGGTTGTGAATTATGTACTTTTGGTTACAAGGGACTGTTAATTTAATCTTCTGTGATCTGGTATCACTAAATTAACTACAATATAACACGTACTATTTATTGAACAGTTGTGCAGGAAATATATGTAACATTCAATCATATTTAAGGCAACAATGATAAATAATTTATTTCAGCAATTAAGACAGAAATTCAGTTTGGTTATACAAAGTAAAAGTATACTTTCCAGTATAACCCCAACATTCATGGGGTCGGGGGCTTGACTGGTTGCCTCGCTTATGCTCGACTCAGACTCTGTGTTCGCCCCAGATCCGACGTGGCTTGATTCCCCGATTTCTATATTTATTTGTTTCACCATGTTCACCGTAGTTTGCTTTCCTGGCGAACATGATAACAAACAATCGCGGGCTTTCTCTTGGTTGCCCTTAACGCTGCCTGTTCCATCCACAGTTGGGAATTTAACACAGTAGTAATATGTTGAACAAGCTGCTTTAAACGCCTGAATGAACGGGAGACCTAAAAACCCGTTGTATATAGATGGAACATCGACGATTACAAAGTCTAGCATTCTAGTTCGTCGGATTTCCGGTCCTTAGTGGACTCTAACTCTACCCCTAACCTAATCAAACCATAGGGTCGGGTTACAGATTCTCTGAAACCCATAATGGTATGATCACATGGTTCGATATAAGCGCTAAGATCCCCCACTTGCTTTTCCATTTAGTGCAGTGTATTGATGAATAGTATGTTCGTGTATGCTCTGGTGTCGATCAAAAGTCGGTGCACCTTCAATCAGATAAGTCGGTCATTGTCCAAAAATGTAATTTGGTGGGAAGGTGGCGTGCTGGCCGATGTGCTCGCCACATTCACTTGATGGATGCTTTGCATATTTCGCAGCTCCATTTTCTTGCGCCTATTTGAGAGAGTGGGCTCTTTTTAGCATCCCTCCACTGGCCCGTAGTTTGGGCGGATCATCATGATATCTTGCCCCGTCTTCCCTTTATCTGTGGTTGGGGCTCATTTCTTAGGCAAGTCGAGCTGCTTGCGGAATTCCTCCTCCTCGCTATCAGTCACCTCCTCCGCCTTAGGCTTCTTTCTTTGATCGTCCGGTTACTCGTCCCGAGCATCTCTGTTTGTCGGTTTCTTCAGGAATCGGGTAAGGCGGTTCTCCTCGTACAATTTCCATAATTATCGAAGAAGATTGTGGCACTCGTTTGTATTGTGCCCGATATATTCGTGGTATGAGAAGAACTTGGAGCTATTGAGCTGGTCACGATCCTTGATTATTCGTCGGGGCTTTTGCAGCATGTCCCGTCTTTGATATGATTGTACACCGTCTCAGGTGAAACGGCGAGCAAACCTTGGAGTGCATGTGCTTCGGCTCCTTCATTGAAAGGTTTGAAGGAGCCTGGGGGCTTGTACCCCCCCCCCCTCAGTGATTGGCTTTTTCTTGGCGACCACCTTTCTGGTCGCCCCTTCCTGCCTGGCCCGAGACTTGGCGAGCAATTCTTGCGTGGTTATTATTTTTGCCTCCCGTTCGCAAAACTCGGCATACGTATTCGGCCAGTCTTGATGCATGGCCTTCCACATGTCTGTATTGAGGGTGAGGCCCCCAACCACCATGAGGATCTTGGCATCCTCTTCCATAGGGGCCCCATCATACAAACACTTATCAAACCTTTCTACGTATGTCCGATCAGAATCGCCCTTCATCTGAGAAAAATGTGCCAGCCTCTACTTCGGAGCCTGGCGAGCACACATGGATGAAAAGTGGGACAAGAATTTTTGTCCCAACTGTGTGAAGGACGTGATCGAGGCGGCGGGTAGAGTCGAGAACCATCTATGCACCCGATCACCCAGAGTTATGGAAAACGATCGGCACTGTGTTGCATCCGTAGCGCCCATGGCGATCATGAAATCTGAATATTTGCTGAGGTGGACATGAGGGTCAGATTCCGCATCGAACATCGGGATAGGTGGACGTTTCTTCGCCACCTTCTCCTGGATTTCGGCGGACATGATCTCCAGGGAAAAGCGGCAAGCACGACATGGGGCCTGCTCATGGCAACCCTTTAGTTGCGGCCAGGTCGGCCCGCAGGCTCTCGATTGCCTTCTGTTGGGGAATTAATTGCCCGGATCTATTCGGGATGAATATTTAAATATAAATTTAATTCTAACAATTATTACTAGCATGAATTAATCCTATATTAATTCAAATAATAATTCAACAACAAATCATGCATATAAACAAGTCACATAAATTCTACGCATGCAGAATTGCTAGGAGTTTACGTGAACTAACCTCTTGGAGTGACAACCGTTGAGAAGATGGATACCCGTTCACACGAACAAACCCAAAGAGTCTTCTCAAGTATTCCCTCTTCCTTGTTCAACAATCCGATGGAAGGATGCTCGCGAACAATTAACAAAAGGGAAAAATAAAATTATGTTGCACCACCTTTGTGGATTTCTAATTTTTCCAACACATGGAATTGCACTGGGGATGAAAAATTCATCCCCTATTTATACTTAAGGAGTTGGACGAAAATTGTGTGGAAAATAAGATGGGAAAATCTTTTTATTGATCTCCAAGAAATCTTGAATATATCCCATATATTTTTTTTCTCCATAATTAAAATATTCCACAAAATCCTACCTCCTTATATTTATGGATTTTTCGAAAAAAATTAGGAGTAGGAATCCAAGATTTGGATCTTCTTGAATTTATGAGATATTCTTGTATTCCAAGAATACATATCTTCCATAATATCTTTTCAAGAAAATCAAGAAAATCTTTCATTTCCTTATTTTATCTAAATTTTCGAAAATTCCCCAATAAATAACCAAGTGAGAGATTTCTTGAATTTAATGAGATAATCTTGTATTCCAAGAATACTTATCTTCATTCCATAATAAAATTCAAAGAAAATCTTTCTCCCCTTTATATTTATTATTTTCAAAATTTATTGGAAAATTAGGCAACAATAATTTATTTTATTTTAAACACCTTTTTCATTTATTGGACTTTATCTTTGGGCTACTTGAGGGGCCTTTAGGGGAATTAAGATTGGATCTTCCAATGGACCTTGAATTTTTAACATTGAGCCACAATATTATTCAAGCCCATAAATATTAATTAATCCCACTACATAATTAATATTGCACTATCCATCTTAACTCATATTACTGTTAATATGACTCCCAGTTATTATTTCCCGTGTTTAAGATTATCTAGTCCATTAATTAATTTAAGTCACTTTATAGCTTCATATTAATTAATATATTTTTCCTTGGAGTAAGGTCAGCTCAACATTATTATCCATACTGGAAACAAATTCCACTTGTAAGATTTGGTATGATAAAACTTCTGAGCCCACCAAGGGGACAAATCAAGCAAGTCATACTTGCACACGATTCTCCGTATTAAATCTTAGCAATCGTCATGTAACTAATAATATTGCTCAAAACACAAAATATTGAATCGCATTGATTCTCTACCCAACATGAATCAAATCAATAATTATTAATTCCACACGGTCTTATTTAAGGGACGAGGATTAAGAAATAATGAACCATTGAGGTCTAATTCTTCTATATTCAGTACTGAAGAATTTATCCTCCTGTAGGTCCTATTCAGTGCATCATAATGAACTAGTGCAATCTCTTGGTCAAGACAAGTCAATCTGAGCCTTACACTTCAACCTTTCTCGATGGATTGTTCATTTTCATCTAGGTTGTGAATTCTGTACTTTTGGTTACAAGGGACTATTAATTTAATCTTCTGTGATCTGGTATCACTAAATTAACTACAATGTAACACGTACTATTTATTGAACAGTTGTGCAGTAAATATATGTAACATTCAATCATATTTAAGGCAATAGTGATAAATAATTTATTTAAGCAAATAAGACAGAAATTCAGTTGTGTTATACAAAGTAAAAGCATACTTTCCAGTATAACCCCAACACCTTCTGCATCTCCGCAAATTTCGCGGAGTCGACGGACCCAGAATGGGGCTGGGTCCCACCATGAGGACTCTGTTGGTCATGCTCATGATGGGGCATTCCCTTTTCGTGTTAGCCCATGATCTTCTAGGCGATGGCGGATGGACAGTTTCGTCCCCACCAATTTTTTTGGCTATTGCCGCTTTTCCTGATGCAGGCGAGCACGAGGAGCCGGATGGGCTTGTGTGTTCGCCCGCCGCTCCTTCCCGAGATCCTGGCGCCAGTGATCACCGAGTCGGTCCTTCACTGATAATTTCAAATGTCCAAACACCGATTGTCTGGACCCAAGTGGTTGTTCATCACCAGACAAGTCCTCCGCAACTTTGTCAGCCAGTTTAACGGCCGTGGCTCTCTTCTTGACCTGCTCGCTATTAATAGTATGAGAGCATCGGTCATCTTCATCTGGGTCTTTCTATTTGGCCAACTATTTTTCAGCCCGTTCTTTCTGGGCTCTTAGCAAGAACGTGATAGCCCTTGTTGTGGGTGCCGGATCACTGGCTATATCCTCCAGATTTATATTTTCCACGGTCTGGTAATCGGACTTACCATTTGAGAGAAATAAATTCTGAAAGATCATGAAAAAATCTGTGTTATTATTGTCCCAGTTTCGAAAACTTTAAAAACTGTTATCTCTCGGTGACATTTTAATGAAATAAAAAATTATTCCTTGTTCTATGTGTATTCATATACTACCAGGTCAAATTTCATATTTTTCTGAAACTCCTAAGTATTTTTAATAAATTATCGAAGATAACTGCCTTTTTTATATAAGTTGTAGAAAAACTCATATTTGTAGCTGCTATTTTGAAAATCCGATGATGGATTCACGTTCTAAGCATGATGTAATGTATATCTGGGAATTTTGTAAGAAAATACAAATCCTAGGTATTTATTTTAATATTTTACAAGCGACAAGCAATAGAGGACTTTTATCGAACATTTGCTAGGCGAGGTAGAAAACTGAAGTCAACTTGGTAATTTTCTGTGATTCTGTGATACCATGATGTTTTCGATGTGCTAAGATGCCTAAGTATGAAGATTCAATAGCCATTAAAGTGTGTAAGTATTTTTTTTGGTTAGATTCTTAGATCAAATAGATGAGTTCGAACAAGATTAGGAAGAGTGATATTTCAAACTATCTTGTATGCCCTCATAAATGATTTATCCTTTGTCCTCAATATGGTTATGTGATAAACTGATAGTTTTAGGTGTAAAGACTCATAATGTAACTAGGTTGACAATATTCTTCAACTTAAGGGACCAAAAATTGACACTAGCATCTCGCCACTCGCCTTAGGAAAATAAAACATCTCAAACTGATTTTTCTGTCAAAGAACTACTCTTCCAGGTTTCCGAACATGTGAGAGTATTTCTATGGTGATTTAGGTATCATGATTCAAGCTTTAAATGTTTTACTTGAAACTACTAAGTAGTGGACTGAAATGGCTATATAAAGGACTTAATTTGCAAAACTCCTACATTAAATACTTCCCCATACTTGCCATTAGTTTTTAAGTTCTAAATAAGTGTTATAGGCTTTTAACAAAGGTCTATGAGGTCAAAAGGCCCAAAAGGGGCCCTCGTTAAATTAGGAATGCAATGGGACGTTTTACGGATAAAATACTTTTATGGGACGAGTTTAACGCCCCCGTTAAACTCATCGATTATTTTCTAAAATGAATGTTGGATTATTAAAACACATTAGTGAAAGACAAATAAAAGGAACCCTATCTGGCAAACGAAAGAAAAGAAAGTAATATGGTTGCGTGTAACAACTTGTGTAAACAAATAATTTATTAAGGATAAATGATAACTAAAAGTGAAAAAAACTGTGCTAGGTGAAGTGCGGCGTAACTCAGATCTCGGACGCCACCTGTTGCTCTAAAGCTTTCAAATCACTCAAGAAGTTTATAACTTTATCTTAAAAGTTAACGAGGTGGGTGACACTATCTGTATCGTCGTTAATGTTATATGGACTGTTGGTGTATTCTAAATGTTAAATTATTCAACTTGAAATGAATTGTGAAAGGAAATGAGTACCCAGGAAAATGAATGTATGAAATGAGTACCCAGGAAAAAGGAATGAATGAAATGAGTACCCAGGAAAGAGAATGAATGAAATGAGTACCCAGGAAAAGAAATGGAAGGAATGCAGGAAAATGACGGAGTAATAAACATTAGGGTACTGCCAATCTGTATAACAGCGTACAGGTCATTCACTGAGATTTCTTATCTCACCCCACCACTTTTACCATTTTTCAGGTGTTGAACCTGAGGCTCGGGAGCTGCAGTGAACACGGAATTTCCCTATTATGATGCTATATATATACTATGATAATTAATTAAGACGCATCAAACTTTTGAATGCTAAGTTATGGTTGCCGGATAATAAACTCTTTAAAATTATCCGATGAAACATTTTGTATGACATACCTTTGTATCGTTTCTACTTTTGAGTAAACTTATGTTGCGTTTTGAATTAAAGCTCTTGCATGTCATAAATTGTTATCATTGAAATGTTTTTCCGCTGCAGATAATGATGCTATTTATACTTTTCGTGTTTTTCCTTTTAAAAAGAAAAAAAATTCGGCTCGGATTTTAGGTCACTAAGTGAAGGCTCAAGTTTGGAGTGTCAACCATCAGACCCGACATTCTAAATTCTGGGGCAGTGCACCTAGATGCACGTTGAGACCCACTACAATGTATAATACACGTGTATGAGCTGTAATAAGGAATGTCACTTTTATTATTATTTTTTAAAGGAAATGATCAAAGAATCACTCGAGTGCATAACAAGGTTATTTATATATACATACACATGGAATCGACATTAACATCATATATCAAGGAGTGAGCAACATGAAGAAGAAGAAGAAGAAAAAAGAAAGTGATAATATGTGCATACACAGAATTACACTCTAATTCTCTCTTATAATAAGTGATTGAGAGAATAGAGAAGCAATCAAAGGCAAGTCGATAGAGGCAAAGGGAAGGTGACGCCTTTCTTCCAGATTTTTTTTATTTTTTTTCTCACGTGACAGTCCAGTCACACCCGCTTTCGAAAAGCCTCAAATTCAATTGGTGAAACGACGTAATTTTGAATTTTTCTCGCAAATTTGGAATTTAAATTGAATACTGTCAAAAATATTAAAACTAAATTGATGATAAAAAAATTATGAGATTAAATCTATTTGAAGCTAAAATTATGAAATTATTTGTGATTTAAACTCCACGGTTACTACTGGTGATCTTTATTTCCATACATATTTAACCCAATTAATATTCAGGCTCTATCTAGACATGGGAGATATTAATAATATGCACATACCTTTACTTTATTCAACAAAGGAATAAAAGTTATATCAGTGGTGGATAAATACGACTTACTATAAAAGAATATTGACTTTGAAGAGAGAAAGTCTGGGGGACCATTAATTCACCATCATTTAATTAAAACTAATTTTCAATTAAGTATAAGAAAATAGTACTACTTTGGACTAAAAATCTCTATGTAACCCAATAATTCACTTGATGCCTCAAGTGAATTGCATTCACATGCTACCCTACCACATCTCAATTATAAACAATTAGGTCAAAAGATAAAGGATGAAGAATATCAATGACACTTTTAATATTATTTTTTAAAGGAAATGATTAAAGAATCACTCGAGTGCATAATTAACAAGGTTATTTATATACATACACACTGGATTGACATTAACAACATATACCAAGAAGTGAGCAACATGAAGAAGAAGAAGAAAAAGGATGATAATATATATTTATGATATATATATGCATACACAGAATTACACTCTAATTCTCTCTTATAATAAGTGATTGAGAGAATAGAGAAGCAATCAAAGGCAAGTCGATAGAGGCAAAGGGAAGGTGACGCCTTTCTTCCAGATTTTCCTTTTGATCCCCTTGTGAGACGTTATTAAGTTGTTTAATAATTGTAATGCAATTAACTTGGATTTATGTACTTTTTTTTTTATCTCTCTAGCATTTGTATTCATATATATTGTGTAACGAAATTTCGAAAAAAATGAAATTTCTGCTAATTTAACTAATTAAGATTAGCGGTCAAAAAAAAAAAAAAAACTAAGATAGATTTGGTTAACCTACTTTATAGTAGAGAGAGCAGAGCAACTAAATTAAAAATTAATGGACTACCATTGGTATGCCAACCTCTTTTTCATCCATTTTTATGAAAAATTAATTTGATAACTACATATAATTAATCTAAAGTCTAAAGTATAGAGTGAATAAGTTTCACACAATAATTTGTGAAATTGGTTTAAGTGATGTGATTTATATTATTAAAGAGAATTAGTTGTAACAATTGGATGGTATGCATTTTTACTACATAAATGATAATACTCATAACACTGAAGAATGTAACTTATATTACCGGAGGCGGATCTAAGGGGGGCAAGTGGGGTTTGCTGTCCCCCTAGACTTTTGAGCTCTATGTATATATATGTGTGTATATATGTATAGTTATATTAATATGTGTGTTTATCCTTTTTATTTTGATTTATGTGTCTTTATATGTATAATTATATCAATATTTAAGAATTGGTACCCTATTAATTAGATTTAAAATTTGTGTTTAGTATACTCTCACTCCCCTAAAGTTTGAGTCCTGAATCCGCCACTTTTAATATTGCAATAGGGGTATTCGCAGTGATAATTGAAGGATGTAACTTATATCATAAAAAAAATTTAATCACGATACCTGAAGGAACATATCTGTAAATATGAAATTAGTTTCATCAATTTTGCACAAAATAGTTGTGCTAAAACGCATCACTTATTTTTATATGGAGAGAGTATCATGTACAATATATTGGTCCAACTTTTAAGTACCTTTTTTAAACACAATTTGGTTATAAGAAGTATTTAAAAAAAAAAAGAAAAAACTGAGTCTCACCGGTTTAAAAAAAAAGGCTTCGAATTATTGTATTTGAGTTTCATAACATGCCTTAAATATATTGTTCTCTTTTAATTTTAATTTTTTTTTTGTTTGGCAACAGAATTTTCAGCAAAAAGTTAGATATACAATTGGTCTTTCCTTTTCATCCCTTATTGCACTTTTAGCAATCTATTTATGAAAAGAAAAATGAAAATTTATGTGTTGTATGATCTGTTCTATCCGTCAAGGGTACATTTCAATCAAAATTTATATATCAACATGAGTATTAGTTTTAATGGTCCCGTGTGAAATACTCTCTCCGTTCCGAGATAACGTGCACCTCTATCTGGGCACAAAAATTAAGAAAACATATTTTATTAGTATTATTTAAATCAATTATAATGATATTGTGAGAGTGTAAATTTTGAATGTTTTTTTCTTTATTTTAGGAAATATCTTGGCGTTATTGTGCGGAATGAATAAAAAATTTAAATGCGTTATTGCGGGACGGGGGAGTATAAATTAATTATATACGTTGTCCACATTGTGATGGGTCATTTCCTTGTACGAGACATTGAATTATTCATTAATTTATCCAACTTGTGTAAGATAGCCAGGGATACATCATCCATATATACGCGGACTCCACATGTTTAACTCATAATTTGGTCCCAATATTAAATCTCCTAAAAATTTACAACAGATAGCTCCAAAATATATTCCTAACTTATTAATTAAAAAAGTTGGGTTCATTTAAAGCTTTATTCACCTGATATAAAGTATATAATTAACCAGGAAGTTTGAATTAATTTTTATATATTTTACAAGGAAACCGCATCTAATAAGATTATAATTTATATGGTAGATATATAAAATTAAATGGGATCAGTGGTATTAGCAATTCTTATTTCTTAATCAGTCAAGATATAAAAATATACATAATTTCATCAATTAATTTTTTGATCATGAAAAACATATTCATTAATGAATATTTGGGTATAAGAAATACCCGATACAATTTGCACACTATGCAGAAGTGAGATCAACAATACTCAAGGAAATTTCTAGGCTTAAAACGCCACTCATTAAAAAAAAAATTACAAAATGAGGTGAATTTCACTGAACATTAGCTCCACAATCTCCCTTTTATTTCATCCACTGTTTTTTCCTCTTCAAAAGGAGAATCTTCAAAAATCAATTTACTCCTACTCTTCATATGCTCCCATCAATACATGTTCACAAGCCAATAGCAAAAATACGCGGTATCTTAGGACCCAAAATACCTGAATTTCATCAACTATTTTGCTAGACTGCATATCTTATTTTACTTATATGCATAATAATTTAATTGTATTCGTAAAAATAAAGAAAGAATTTTAAAATAAAAGGGGATCTAGTGTCAAATATTTGGAGCTAATAAATTCTAAGTTGCCAACTAGTGCATAGCCTGGAAGAAACAGTAGTATTAATTAATGTAGCTAAAAGATCATGTCAACAGTTGTTGTCTAAGGCCAACGGCCAACTCCCCCTGGCAAAACAGATACATGCATAAATGTAATACTCTTAGTCTTCGTTTTCTTCCCGAAATTAAGGAGATTTTGTTGACTCATAACCACTAATAAAAGTTGTTGAACCGATGTAATTCAAATTATTCTTTATTATTTTCTAAAAAATATACGAAATTGTAATTAAAGGTAACACATAATCATAAATAAAAGTTGTGGAATCGATGTACATTCAAATTATTCTTTATTATTTTCTAAATATTATATGAAATTGTAATTAAAGGTAGATTGATGGAAATTAGATTTTAGGATGGAGGAAAGGCGAGAATTCAGGAGAGAGAGAAATTATGAAAGACAGAGAGAGCCGAGAGAAAGAAGATGAAGTTGTAATTTCTAGTATTTATCTTTCATTAGTTGTTCACAATATCAAATGGGCTTAAATACCAAAAATTACTAAGCCCAATTAAATAAATGCCAAAATGGGTCGGTTTCTTTCATCATCTTCGGTTATCTATACCGTTTTTCATTATTTTATTTAGATATTAGTACATGAATTACCAATTATGCCCTTCTGAAAACCTAATTCCTTTGTTGTTCAGTCCATTAATTTCACTGGTCGTTCTGTTCTCTCTTCTCTCGTCAAACACCAACCACCACTATAACTCCCCGCCGCCGCCACAGCTCCGCCCCGCCGTCTTGCATCGAAATCGCTGGTGGGAGACTCCGTCGCGGTTGCCTGTTCCCACCTCCGCCGACCTTTTGCTTCGATTTACAGGCATCATCGAAATCCTGTGTCAGTGATTCTTTTTCCTTCTTTTCTTTCCGTGGTAAGTATCTAATCCGATTCAAATGCAATTCACATTCACAATAACTTTTGGGTTCTGCAGACTTTTCAATCCAAATGAAATTTTAGAATATATTTTTATTGTTACTTTTAGTTGTACTTCATTTCTTTTGCAATTAAATTGAACTGTCATTTTCCTGTAGAGTTAGAGTTTGTGTAACTTTTATTTTTTGTGTTCACAGCAATGAAATATCACATAGTATTGGGAGAGAAGATGAGTTTTAGTTTGCAGGATAATTTGGACATATTAAAATAATAAAAATATATAAGGGACACTAATACTAGGGGTGCATATAACCTGACCCAAAATGAAATGGGTCACAAACCAAACAACATAAAATGTAAGGCTCAGGTTATTAGCACCGACTCTTTTAGTAAATACACCGTCTCGATCAAGACACCCCCAATCAGATTAATACACTCTTCCGTCAATTCCCTAAATTACCCTATTTCTACTTAATCTTTTTTTTTCCTAATCGGCTGCTGGAAACCAACCGCCCACCACTCATTTCTTCTCTTCCACTCCATTCCCTCACACCCCTCCCCAACCATATTCTTCCTACACGCTGCTGCCAACCGCCGCATACCCATCCCCATCGTCGTCGCCTCCGCAGCACTCTACCGCCACAAACAACGTCACCCCATCCCTCCCAAGCGCTCCACCCCCGACGACCTTTCCCAGTGTAAGTTTCTAAAACTCAGCCGTCTCCCACCTTCCTTTTTTTTTTTTTTTTTTGCTTATGGACCGAATCTGTCACTCCCTTGTTTATGCATACGGATCTAGTTTGTTGGCTTTTTCTGATCAGCCACACTTTTTGGTGGATTTTTCAAGTTATTTTTTTTTCAGATCTGGTTCCTTGAAAAAATGTGCTATTTTCAGATTTTTTTTTCGAAATTATTATCTATCTTCAAAAAATTATTTCGAAATCTGATATTCATTTCGAATTTTTTTTTCCGAAAATTAGTCAAAAGTATTTTTCGTGAAATCCTCCCTTTTCTTTGATTATTTTTTTTTAGAAAATTGTGCTGCTTTTCGAATTTTTGCTTTGAAAATCTGCTAATTCTTGGAATATTTACTGCAATTTTTCATGTGGTTTCTTTTTATGGCAGGTTCGTCAGATTAATAAATTTACTAAAAAATTTGCATAAAATTTACCGTTCTGAAAATAATTTGATTACAATGGTGGTGGTGTAGAACAGAAGTAACTGCAATTTGTTTGGGGGAATGACTAGAAATTAGTGTTTTAAATTGCAAGGGTAATGCGGTCTTTTTATTTGTAATTTTTTTTGTTAAAATTTTTAGGGGGTGTATTCACTAAAGATGGCGGTGCAAATAACCTGGGCCAAAATGTAAATGGCAAAGCCCATTGTGTACATGATAATTACTCCCCCATTTTTTAGATCCTTATCCCCAGGAATCTAAGATGAATATGGCTAATGCTTTGGAAAAATATGAAGCTGTGAAATCAACTCTAGATATATGAAATAAAACACCATAGCACGAGATTGAAGCTAGAAAAATATGAGTGGAAAAAGAAAAGGATAGATGTGAGTTTTTTTTTCCATTTGAAATGTGTGATTATTATATTATATTGAGTGAGAGAAAAATAGAAAAAAGAATGATCGAAGAAAAAAAGTGATGATGAAATTGCATTAAAATTTTGTGAAAATATATATATATTTGAAAACAAAATGTGAAATTTCCCAACTAGTTTAGAACTTGGATTGCAATGTCTGTGTTTGTTTTGAGATTTAAGTGTGCGGAGGAAGTCAATGTTTTTTAATACAGGGATTTAGAATCTTTGATGAATAGTAAACGTATATGTTTGGTTTGGGATTTGAGTAGGGTGAGATTTAATTATATGTCAAATCAATGTTTAATAGTAATTGATTATATTATATTGAGAAGAGTACTAAAATGTATAAAGTGTGATGTATTGGGAAAAGTAATAATATGTTTTATAGGTATTTGTAGGTGTGGATTGAATGTGGGATTTAAAAACCAGATTTTAAATCACAAACTCTTATGAAACGGGGAGTGCAAAGTTTTAAGTTCATCTGTGTTCTTCCCAAAACAAACACAGTTAAGTCCATATGCTACATTACATTACCACCATAGAATCAATTTGCAATTTACTCAAATTTTCACGGGCCAATATGGAAGTTTGTAAATTGGAGGGGGTCATTTGGTATTTAAATGTAGTGTAAACATTTTGAAATTAGTGCTGAAAATAAACCCCTAAAAACGGCACTCCTCGTTGTTAATTTTTTTCTTGTTCTTCTACAAAACTATATCTCACTCCATTTTCAGCCCAGACAATACACCAATTTGTCTGCGTAAGAATGATTACTCGATGAAGATTTCAAAGGTGAACTGCTCTCAATTTCTATTTTCCTTGTCTTGAATCTCAAAATTGTGGCTTTTCATTAGTTTAAATCTTTTTTCTCAGTGAAAAAACTTGTTAGGGTTGTGTTTTCTTACGCCAAATGCTTCTCATATTTGATTGCAAAAATATTGATTTCTTCGTTCAATTAAGTTATTAGTTAGCTCTCTGTACATTAGATTTCATATATATATGGTCTTTTCACAGTAAAATGAGCAATAACTTTTGATCTTGTAATGTGGAAAATACCTGTATTTCTTTACATATGAGATGCATCATTATTGTCAAATACTTGATTGATTATTGTTCCATTATCAGAGATTGTTGTTAATTTCCTGATTTTGTGTACATTTTAGTGTGATTTACTCTCCACCTTCTTTATTGTTGCCATCAGAAAGTGAATCCTTTAAGTTGTGCTGCTGCTGCCGCCATTGCCATGCCTCAATTTCTCCGATCAACCACCGCCTCTCACCGCCGCCTCTCTCACCTCCACATCCGCACATTTGTAAACGCAAAAATCAAATGGGCCCGTGATCCCTATCTTGATACAGCCGTTGAGAGAGAAAAAAACCTAAAACCCTTACATTCTCTCAAAACCCTTATTCTCTCCCAACCCTCCCAAACTCTATCCCTGTCTGTTGTCTGCCCTTTAAAACCTCAGCTAAACCTCCCCACCACTGCTGAGAAATTCATCAAAGATTACCCCTTAATTTTCAGAAAATTTCTGCCTCCAAATACAGCCAATTCCCTGCCCCATGTTAAGCTCACCCCTAGAGCCATCTCCCTTCACAACGACGAAGTTTTGTTACTCTCCATGTCTCATTACCGGAGAGATGTGGTCAAAAGGGTTGCGAAGCTTTTGATGCTCTCCGGAGCTGGAAAGCTTCCCCTGTATTTGATAGATATGTTTAAGTACGATTTGGGATTACCTCATGATTATATATTGACATTGTTGCCTGAATTCCCGGAATATTTTCAGATTTGTGATATGGGTCTTCAGGATTCAGATGATCATGTTGTATTTGGGTTGGAGTTGGTTTCTTGGAGAGATGATTTGGCAGTATCGGAAATAATGGAGAAGAGGAGAATAGAGCGGGGGAACGGAAGGAATAATGATTTTTTTATGAATTTACCTAGAGGGTTTGATTTGGAGAAAAGAGTGGATGAATGGATGCAGAAATGGCAGTCTTTACCATACATTTCTCCATATGAGAATGCATTACATTTAGCGCCACACAGCGATCAGGCTGAGAAGTGGGCTGTGGGGGTGATCCACGAGTTACTGTGTTTGCTAGTGTCAAAGAAAACGGAAAGAGAAAATATCTTTTGTTTGGGAGAGTTTTTGGGGATTGGGAGTATGAGGATTAAGAAGGCTCTGGTGCATTTTCCGGGGATCTTTTATGTGTCGAATAAGATAAGAACACAAACTGTTGTTTTAAGGGAGGCGTATAGAAAGAACTTCTTGGTTGAAAAACATCCATTAATGGGTATGAGGAACAGGTATATTAGTCTCATGAATTTAGTCTTGAGAAGGGGTAAACCGATTAGAAATGAATTTGTTGGCCGTAGAGGATTATTGGCTTCTCGTTCAAAAGTAAGCAGTAGGAAAGATGATCCCAATAGAATGAGGAGAGTCGAAGATAATGAAAATTAGGAGGCACATATAACAATGTGATTAAATCGGACAGTGATGATGATGATGCCGGTTGATGTGCATCAGCACGATTACAAGTTATAGGCTTATAGCAAAAACTTTGCAACCACCTGGATTTGGGCTACAGTTGCTTCTGGTCATTCGATAGAGGTCGATAGTATAGTGGACTATGCAAAATCTGTTGATTGGCTGTTTTTATTATTTGTGTTGCATAGAGCAATGGGCCAAACACTTCAGTCATGCAATATTGTTTTAATGAGACGGTAATTGCTTCAACCTTATATAGTCTGTGGGTGATATTGTTTTATATTGTTTTGCAGTATTATGTTTTGTTTGTCAAACTCATAGATCATACATCTAAGCTGTCCATGTTGGTTTATTTTCATGATAGTTGATTCTCCAAGGACATATCATGAGGTATGAGAGGCAATAGCTATCACTAATAATATTTACAGTTTCATCTCATTTCTCTGGTAGTATTTACTCTAAATAAAGATATTATAAATAGTGGAAAATGTGAACATGCCACTTAAGACTTAAGAGAAATGGAACTATTGATTACTATCTCAGTGGCAAATAATTGGTTGTACCTTTGGCAATGTTAAATTTGTATCAGGTTTAAATTGGAAAGATATCCTGGATGAATATGCATTTTCTTTCATAGTTACAGCAAGAATTAAAATTGGTTGTATGTATTGACATAGTGGGATGGCTGGACTGGCATAATGTTAAGAATGATAGTAATAGCCTCTAAATGATAAATTTGTCCTCAAACATTGAATGCCTTGTTATTCCAAATTTCATAAAAAAGTGATTACCATATATCCCTTGATTGCTCTCTTCTCTTATGATGATGCAGAAATCAGTAAAATGTTGACTTTGCAGGGAAACTAGCTTTCTGATGAATGTTTGATAATTGATTATTTAAGAAACAACATTTTATGCACAATCTTTATGTCACCAGATTAGACTTGTACAAAGACCATGCACTTTGTAGTCACATTCACTGTCTATAACATCCTTGTTTATATCGTATTTTCTTATTTGTTTATGCTTATTAGAAGAAGCCCTCTGGTTCTCTGTTCAATACGTTTCTTATCACAAGTCCATTGGAGTAATCATTCACATGATTCTTGTAATTATTCTTTGAATGGATTCATGTCAGTAATCACTCACATAATTCTTACAAAAATTAACTGTGCTTGCTATTTCTTGATTACAGATTTTCGGAGAATTAAG
Source organism: Stenogyne calaminthoides (assembly GCA_037126765.1). Lineage (NCBI taxonomy): Eukaryota > Viridiplantae > Streptophyta > Magnoliopsida > Lamiales > Lamiaceae > Stenogyne > Stenogyne calaminthoides. The sequence continues at coordinate 25,195,150 of JBBCBC010000016.1, forward strand.
GCCGAGAGATATTAGTAGAGTACTTCTTGTAGATTTAATCGATATGTAGGAAGTAGGATTACTGTAAGGACTCGTTTGGTATGGGTTATTAGTGGGTGATAGATATGCTAACACCCATAATATTATATTTGGTAGTGGTTATGCATTAAGACATGGGCCTTTTAAAAAATGAAAGTACGGTCTCCACTGAACTAATTTCATATGATAGTGGATTCGTTCTCAGGAGGTGGTATTCATAAAACCATCCACTTTTATAAATATTTTTTCCAAATTTAACCCTCGTTAATCCACTAACTAAACACGTAGATAATTGACAGTTCTATTCCATTCATAAAATTCACGAGTTTCGTATACATTCCTGTTGCGTGGATAATTGTTTCCATCTTCCATTCATAAAATTCATGAGGTTCTTATACCTTCTTGTTGCGTGAATATTCCATCGGCGCTGCGTGAATAATTGTTTCCATCTTCCATTCATAAAATTCATGAGGTCCTTACCTTCCTGTTGCGTGAATATTCGATCGGCGAAATTGAAGTAAGTTTCTCAAAATGAACATTTAATGAAGAAATGATTTAGTAAACAGATTGCAATTCTCAAAATCAAAATCATTGATGAAAGAAATTGGGGAAGTTGAAGTAATACCAGTAATTGATCTCCCAAGAGCCAGTTATGCTATTACGGCTTACCCAGAGAAGTCCGAAGGTCTAATGCCGGAACTGTCGAAATAGAGACGGAATCTGAACAAGAGGTATCATTGAAATGAGAGTCTGAATTTCGTCACCGGTGTGAGCAGAGAGATTTCATCGCCCTTCATAATTTGCGAGCGGGAAGGACGAGAGATTTTTTTTTACTGGATTCTGGATTGTCAGTTTGTAGAAATTGGAATTGAATTTTGTTCTGGAAATTTCCATCTAACCAATTTCGGAATTTGTAACAAATTTTATCCCTTGTGTACTTTAATTGATCTTCCCCTTCTTCTTTGAAATTTGAGAAGTAAATTTGAGAAAAATCTAGATCGTGAGCTCGTAGAAATTTGAAATTGAATTTTGGTTCTCGAGACGAGACATCTCTGTGATCAATTCACAATTGATTTATTAATTTGGAGAGATAATTTGGGTGAAAATTGTAAATTGTTTTAAAGTAATGAGGGTAATTATGACTATTTTGCAATTATCATTGAAACTAAAATGGCTACCAAATGACATATAAAATGCATCACTTAAAAAATTAATTTGAACCAAATAAAAGATATATATATATATAAAATTGTTTAATAAATAAATGTTATAGACATTCTATCTTATCACATACACCTTACCAAATGAGCTCTAAGTATACAATTTCTCCACTCTTCCTATTCACATCTTTGTTTATCTTGCCCATCAATAGCTGACAGTGTGAAGAACAACTTAGAGTTATATTAATAAATGAAACAATAAATTGCAAAAATAGGATTTAACGTTGCCACTAATCGCACTTCGAAGGCCGAATTTTCGACTCTTGTAGGGTAGGTACCAAACTTTTAAATTGATGCAAAAAAAAGAACTTGGGCAAATTCACAGGCAAAACAGTTACATGCAAATTAACGAAAATACCCACTTTGTCTAAGAATTTGTTCGTGGTTTTTTTTTTGGCACAATTTAAAAATTTGTTATCTGTCATGTAAAAGTTGAAAGTTCAGTCCTTAAAGTGTAATATGTGACAAAAATAAGTCTTGTTGCAATTTGTCCCAAATAAATGAAGAAAGTGCTCGTACAAGTAATTGTGGGGAAGTAAAAGTCATATCTTCCGTTAAGATGACATAAAATTTTCTTATATCATATACCAGGTGGCAGTGAGAGATTTATTAACGTTATTAGAATTGCAAGTTGTCTGGTTAATCCGAATCTTTTTGACTCACCATATTTAACCCGGAGTTCATTATGATTGATCAGATATTATTGCAACTCTGAAGAAAAACAACTTTAATATTTATACCAAACATTTATTTAGTCACAACTCATAACTACTTATCCTTTTTCATAATTAAATAGGTGGCTCAATTACTTCATTTCCTGGTCCTCTTCTGATTTTTTCTTCATCATAATAATCTTATTATAGGTAGCCCAATTATTTGAATTTGTAAAGTGCACGAAATAATTTGACAATTTCCTACTTGTAGTGGACAATCAACTAGTTGTGACAAGGGTGAATATTATCATCTTGTCTTTAAATCATTCCAACATGTAATAATTTACTCAAACTAACACATGATGATGATGGTCCTAATGGTGGTATATAAATCGAAGGTTAAACTCAAAATCTCAACCACCAAATTTGTTATGGTGCCTGTATATTAAAAAAAAAAGTATTTGCAAAAGAAACAAATAGAAATCAATTGGTAGCTGATCAAAATATATTTAATTTAAATTTCTATTATAATCAATTTATCAATATTCAAGCCTCAAGCCATGCATCCGTGCATCGCAAAGAAGAATTACTTAATATCCAAAGAATAAACATATGACAGAACCTTATCCTCCTAAAAGTCATGCAACAAAAATCCCAGAAAGAGATTAAAGAATAACACCAGCAACAACAACCAAGCTGATATATGCATGTAAAATACGTGCAAAAACATCATATCTAAGATGAATCAAGGATATTGTTTCCAAGATTTGTCCTCCTTGTTGTTTCTGAAAGCACAACAACCAATAGAGTAGACGATGATAAGGAAGAAGATGAATATGATGTTGACAATGGAAACCTTCTTCCAATCGGTCTTGATGCTATCCAGCAGCCCAGCCTTGCATGATTCGCACCAATAACACAACTCATTATTTTCGTTGCTCCAAGTCCAACAATCTGGATTACTCCATTGTGTCGTCGTGTTTTTGGTCCAAGTCGTGGGGTTCTCGTAGGCGAAGTTGCAGTTTTCTGGTGGCTTACAACAACCAAACTGTTAATAACCGATAAATTCAGTCAGAATCATAGCAATTAAGGAAGTAATAATCAGAATTGTGAATCTGTGATCTAATAGTTTTGACCAAAGTTGCTCATTTAAAAAAAAAAACTGAAAAAGTATTAGTTTATACAAAAGGAAATATTAGTTTGTAGGGTATTAACACTTTTTTAGTTTGTAGACTATTAGCACTTTTTTAATATACAATTAATATTTTCAATCTATGAACTAATATTTTCATCACATAAACTAATAGCTTTCTGTTGATGTTTCTATGATTCGCGAAAATAAAAAATTAAAAAATTTGAAATCATTTAGTCAAAATTATATTGCACGGTAAATTGGTGTGCCGCAGTGTTGCTCAAACTTTTATGAAAAACAACGACCTTTTCTGTTTTGATTTTTCTGCAACTCTTTCGGAAATTGGTAAATTTATAAAAGAGCATACTATATGTTAGGTGGAGTTGATTTTGAAAAATTAAAAAAAGGAGATGAAGATGAAAGAAATTCAGGAAAGAGAGTATGCAAAAAGGGTCACTTTTCACCTTCACCTATTATAGGCAAACCAATTAAAGACACTCAACTTTTCAAGACCACTGGTAAGAACCAAATAGCTAATGCAAACAAGAAAAAATCCAAATTAGCATCTATTCATTGATGTGACATTGATTATTTTCAACTCTCCATAATGGTCCCTCAAAAACAAATTGTTTACCAAAGTCAAATATCATATGGTAAACTGGAAATAACTTGCCCTCACTTTTCATCTCAAAAGATTTATTGGATGCCAATTCTATTAAACTGGTGAGAGGTGTAAAATTAATTCGCTTATTTAATTTTTTTAATACTCTCCCTCACTTGTGGCCCATCAAGTAGACAATTTAATATGTGTGGAGTTACTTTCAGCAGGAATCGAACCCACGATGTGGCTCTGATACAATGAAAGAATTTTGTCTCATCTAAAAATCCGAACTTGTAGAGATGTGTGAAATTAATTCATTTATTTAATTTCTCTAACGGTAACAATCACACATATATGGAATCACCAATTTGAATAGCTCTAAAACCATCCAAGTATTCATGAACAAAAATACGAATATTCATCAATAGATCCAACATAAAACAAATCAAACAAAAACACTGGTACATTTAAACAGAGAGATAGAGAATGAGAGAAATCCAAACCTCAAAAGCATTGAGTTGTCTACTGTAAAATTCAACAACAGAAATCGTCCCCGAATCAATCATCTCCTTGCAAACCTTACAATCAGCCAAACAACTCCTAATTTTGGTCCAGTGATTATTAGCCCTTTTCTGCAACCAAGTGGAGTAATCCCCGAGCCTATACTCCTTATACCCTCTGCCGGAAACCTCATGGCCCCCGCCCTTATGCGTCACCACAAATGCGAAAATCGTGAAGCAAAAAAGCCCCAGAATCAACACAAACATCACCAGCAGATACACCCACAGCATCCACGAAACTGTGCAACACGATCCCACCAATCCAGCGATCGACAGCAGCAGAATGAAAACCCCCAACACGATTACTGGCTAATCCAGAAACCGCTCGCACTCGGTGTGCGCCTGCTTCGACAGCCACACTCCCCCCGATTATTATCAGGAACGCTTGCAGTAGCGTGATTATGTTCAGAATTCCTACAAAACTATTGCTGCATTTCACCATTTTTTTTGTATCGGAGTTAAAGTTAGGGATGTAAGATTGGTAAATGATGTACTATTGAAGCAATGGTAAAACTGAGAGTGGTGAGATTTGGGATTTATAGTGAGAAGTTGTTCCTAAATCCCCATTTCTCTTCAGCAGACTGGCTGTTTGGTTGGATGAGTGTTTTCTGGTTGAATCTTGGCATAAACGGTCAATTATTCATATAAATCATTTTCACAATAAATAAATGTTGTGAATTTCTACATCAGACAATTCATAAGGTGTAAATATTTACATATAAACAAAAATAATCACTCGTTCATTCAAAATATTTTTATAAGCTAAACAGAAATATCCAAACAATAAGCATACGACAGAAATATAGTAGTCGCATACATAATCCGAAGAAATTAAAGAAAAGAAAAACGCACTGTACACCTAAGAAAACCAGCAAGAACAGGCTGATATATACACATGATGAAGTGCAAGAAAACAGTATATGAATCATACTGTGATATCTCTATGATTGAGGATCAAGGATATCGTTTCCAAGAACTGTCCTCCCTGTTGTTTCTGAAAGCGCAGCATCCGATAGAGTAGACGATGATGAGGAAGACGAGGAATATGACGTTGAGAACAGCCACCTTCTTCCAATCGCTCTTGATGTTATCCAGCAGCCCCGCCTTGCATGATTGGCACCCGTAGCACAATGTATTCGGGTTGTTGTTCCACGTCGCACAGTCTGGATTGTTTGTCAATGAGGTCGCATTTGTGGTCCAGGTCGTTGGGTTCTCGTACACAAAGTTGCAGTTTTCAGGTGGCATACAGCAACCAGACTGTTGATTCCCAAAAGCAGAGTTAAATTCAATCAGAATCATAGAAATTAATGAACAAGGTAAAGAAGTAATCAGAATCAAAGAAATAAGAGAGTTTTATGTAATTAAAGAACATTCAGCTGAGTAGAATTAATAAGATCGCAGGTGAGGAACCATTCAATTAGTGTGCATAGAAACACACAAAAATTATAACATTTAGGCAAAAAAATCTACGCACGCATTCACCAAAAAAAAAATGAAATAAAAAAACGTAAGTTCATATGAAGAGAAAGGTGTTAGTTCATATAAAGAAACAAAGTTTTGATACATATAAAAGGAAGCATTGAGTTTGTAAGCTGAACATCATCGGTACTTTTTTCAATATTCAACTAATATTGTTATCATATTAGTTACTCCTAATATTTTTCATCACATTAACTAATACGAATAAAAGAAAACAGTTTGATTTAAATTTCTGAGTCAAAATTATATCAAAATTACTATAATTGCACGGTACAACTGGGAGTACAAAACAACGGCTTTCTCTGTTTCGACTTTTCTGCAATGCTTCCAGAAATTGGCAAATTCATAAAAGAGCAACTGTGTGTTAGGTGGAGTTAATTTTGATATATTAAAAAGATTTCAAGATACAAGAAATTCAAGAAAGAGAGACTATGCAAAAAGGGTAACTTTTTACTTCCAGGCAAATAGGCAAACCAATTAAAGGCACTCAACTTTTTGTGAGAGCTAGTCAACAACAAAACAGCTAATGCAAAAAAAGAAGAATTCCAAATTTTCATTAATTGATGTGACATGCATTATTTTCAACTCTCAATAATTTCAATTAATGATGGTCCCCCAAAAATTAATGTTTTACCCAAGTCAAATATCATGGTAATCTTGTCCACTTTTTTCATCTCGATTGATTTCTTGTATGCCCATTCAACGGAGTAACAATCACTAATATATGTTGTATGTAATCACCAATTTGAACAATATTATCAAAATCAGGTTGGTGACACAATACCCAGCATACAAGAAAGTCCCAGATCTAAAACACCATGAACAAAATTGTGGCAATTAATCAATGGATCCAGCATAAAACAAAAACATATCAAACAGGGCAAATTCTCGTATAGTTGTTTTCATTTAACAGTATTAGTTGGTTCACTTAACAGTATTAGTTATATCTACTAAACAGTATTAGCTACGCAAGTGTAACTCATTAAACAAAAACATCTGGAGAAAGAGAGAGATCCAAACCTCAAGAGCAGAGAGATGCTTTTTGTAAAAATCGGTAGAAGTAGTTGGCCCCTCTTCACTCAGCTTCTGGCAAATTTTACTATCCACCAAACAACTCCTAATCTTATTCCAATGATTATTAACCCTGTTCTGCAACCAATTCGAATAATCCCCGAGCCTATACTCCTTATACCCTCTACCAGAAGCAAAAGAGCAGGAGAATCAACAGGAACATCACCAGCAGATACACCCACAGCAGCCATGTCACTCTGCAACAGGACCCTACCAATCCCACAATCTACAGCAGCAGGATGAAAACCCCCAACACGATTACTGGTTTATCCAGAAACCGCTCGCACTCGGTGTTGGCCTGCTTTGAGTGTCATATCCCGCCGCTGATTATGGGGATCGATAACAGTAGCGTCACGATGTTCAGAATTCCGACTAAATTGTTGCTGCAGCGCACCATTTTTTTGGTATCGGAGCTGAGAAATAGGCGGTGTGAATTAACAATCGATTGGGAAAATATGTGGAGAATGTGAATGAGTAAAGAGATGATAAGAAATTGGGGGAAATTGAGAGTGATAAGATTGGGGATTTATAGTGAGAAGGTTCAGAAGATTCAAAGGAAGAAGGCCACATGAAAGAACGCGCTGGCGAGAGCGACGTTTTTTTAGGGGTTTTTTACTCGCTGTTATCGTTGGATATTTTAAATTTTACTGTCTCCGTCTCAAACTCGATTGTCACATTTCTATTTTGAACGTCTCATACTTGATTATCACTTTTTTTTAAATAAAAATACTCATTTTATCACAAAATATTAATAAACAACTCTTTCTAACCCCAACTATCCATCACTTTATCACATAAAATATTAATAAACATTTCTTTCTAACCCCAACTATCCATCACTTTATCACATAAAATATTAATAAACATTTCTTTCTACCCCAACACTTTATCACATTTTCTTAAAATCCTTTGCACATAATGTGTGCAATCGAGTTTAGATTAATTTAATAGAAAAGAGTTGGTATCTTGATAAAATTTATTAAAAGTAAAAACTTATTCAAAATTTTTTTTTCATATTTTTCAATTATCACAACTAATATAATTTTATAATATAAGTCACACCCTTCAGTTATAATTATTAATATTCTTGCTGTAATATAAGTCACACTCTTTATTATATGATAATACATTTTATAATCTAAAGTCACGTCCTTCAATTATCACAATTAATACTCTTTAGTAACGTAGGTCACATTTCTTAATCAATTTCACAATTTTATAAATATTTGAGTGAAATTTGTCTACTCTATACTTTGACTAATACAAAACGATGGCCACGGTGGGTGGCATAACGGTCAATTTATCATTTAAAATCAAAATCATCTTGTGATATTTGTTTTTAAATTTCACAAGGTTAGTCGCGGTAATATACAGGTGGACAAAGATGTTTATTTTTTTCGTAATTTTGTACTATAATCTCCTAAAACTTTAACTAAAAGGCAATTCAAAGAAAAAATTAATTAAGAAATTAATTGTTAATGTAGATTCTAAAAAATTGTATACATCATCTATCTATCTATCTACTTGTTAATTAATTTATTATCTAGTGGATACTACCTCCATTCCAAATCAGTTTTCACAATTGACTTTTACACGCATTTTTGCGAGCGAGTTTTATATTAGTAATTAAAATGATAAATTAACTTTTAAGGAGTGGTATGATAGATAAGGTGTTCATCTATCATATCACTTCTTAAAAGTCACTTTATCATTTCAATTACTAATACAAAATTCGCTCACAAAATATGTGTAAAAGTCAACTGTTAAAATTAATCTGGGACGGAGGGAGTATATCATATATGGACTTATTTGTCGGCCAGTTGCTTTATTCATTAAAAACAAAATAAAGTTTAAGAAAAGGCATATTTTGCCTTTCTATCTCTCAACTTTTACTTCGATTAATTTTTTTATCCTTTACTCTTTTAATATTTATTTGGGTAATATCAACTAGCAATATATACAATTGCCTTTTTATCAATTTAAAACACTTAAGATTTTTTATACAAATTACATATTGAAAAATTTCATAATACATATTGCATATTAATAGAATGCAAATTGATCTTTTTGGGTTAAACAACGAAAACCATTCTATTTTTCAAAATGTCAATAAAAAGAGAGAATTGATAGGAATATAAAGAAGGTAGATAATTGCAATGGTTCTCTTAATTAGTTTTGTCAACTGCTCATATTAAAGATTCTAAATAATCCCTCTTCTTTTGTCCAAAACTTGTTTGTACATTCACTATTTGACTCGTATTTTAGCGAGCGAATTGTTATAATATTTAAAATGATAAAGAGATTTTTTAGGTGGGGTGTGATAGTGTTATACTTCATCTATTCTACAATGTCTCAAAAGTCACTTTATCATTTTATATATTATAAACAACTCGCTCAATAAAACACGAGCCAAAAGGTGAAATATACAATCGAGTTCGAAATGGAGGGAGTAGTTCATATGACTTGAATTATCTATATAAGTATATGTAATTGTCTCTATATATTTGAGTATTGAAAGAAGTGGCCTCTTCTTGTCTGGCAAACTATTGGCTCTTGGCTAGACAAACCGTTGTTCTATTCTGCGGCGGCTCGTGATCATTTTATAGAGTTTGTGGAGATCGAGAGTGGCAATGTCAACAAAGTTTTTTGGGTTGATATGGCAGGCGATAATATGGAAATTTTGGAAAGTCCGAAATGTGCTTATTTTCAAGGACAGTCCTTATACTTTGAACGAACTCATCGATTGTATTAAATTTTGCTTGTGGAAGTGGATACATGTTCATTACCCAGTATCTTTTGTATATCATTTCTATATGTGGGATTCTCAACCTCTTGAGTGTATCCCGGTTAAGTTGTAATTTTTTGGTTGCTAGCTTGTTTGGACGTGTATGTTATGAAATTCGAGTACCCCTTATACTAGCGATATAAGATTTTATTTTTACCTTTCAAGAAAAAAAAGAAGTGGATGTCAAGTACTAAGTGTATATGATTAATAGTGTGATTTAAGTAAAGAGATAGTTTGACAAATGAATTTCTTAGGATAGTAGGCAAGTTGTCCACGTGCCCTTAATTCTTCCTAATAGCTTAGACTTTGATTAGGTCACGGGTCACCCCGCGTATGAAATTATTGTAAAAAGTTACTTGCAAAATTTAAAAAAATGATACTATCACATGACTATCAACAAAATGAAATTTCATATACTTTAGTTAATCCTCCTTACTAGCGTTGATTTTCACGTTTTTTATTGGTAAGAGGTCCAAGAAGTTCAACCTCATGTCTAGGGATGACTTGGGGCGGGTTAAAATACGGATCCGGCACGAATCCGCCCCGAATGGGACAGGTTAAAACTCGGTTAAATGGGTTTTCGCCGGATATGGGGCGGGTTATGGTATTAGGCAAACACGTCCCGTATATATAAATATATATTAATTATATAAATTTTATTAAATTAAATATATTATGTAACTAGTCATCTAGGGTTTCTTTTTTTCACGATGAATTGTTTGAATTGTTTCTTTCTTTGCTTTATCAGTATATTGAATAAGTGCTTTAGTTTAGATTGAGAAGAAATTAGAATGAGTAGATATCTAATGTACATAATTCATAACAAATTTCAAATTCACCCATATAATACAGATTCAAGTATTAATTGTATGAATTGGAGGAGTGCAAAATAATTGTATAAATTGGAGGTATAGATAAAATATTTTTCTGTTTATTTATGTTCATATTTATTTATTTTTCTAATATACTAACATATCTATCTTTTTAAAAATAGATGGAATCTAAAGAAGGAACTAGAGTTAATTCAGTGATTGTTCCTTTAAATAATCCTCTTTGATATGAGATTGATTAAAACTTTTGAATTGTCTGCTCTCTATGATGTAAGATTGATTATAAAATTAAGTATTTTGTTTATTGTAATTTGAATGATTCTAGTTAATATATTATTATTTTAAAAATAATATTATTAAAATTAAAAGTATAAATTAAAAAATAAATTAATTACTCAAACGTCCAAAAATCCCATCAATATCACTCATATGTGAAAGGGAATAAAAAACCCCCAAAATATTCTTCCCTTACTTAAAACCCACTAACCTACCCAGAATCGTATCACGCTTTCTTTCTCTCTGCCAAGAAATCCCTCTCTCTCTCTCCCTCCTAAGAAAACCCATCTTGCACCGCTTCCATCTTGCACCAAATCACTCCCCCACCAACACAACCAAGAACACCACTACCATCACTTGACAGATCTTGCGCCGAAAAAAATTCCATCCCAAAATCGCTGCCCCACCGCCACCCACCCCAGCGTCGCCGCTGCACCTCCTCCCAAAAAATTGTTGCCCCTCCGCCCCCATCCCCAAGCCCACGCCGCAGCGACCTCCGCCTCCTCCCCCACCCCCAACATCTGCCCGAAACCAGAACCCAGAGCGGCGCCCCATCCCCACACCCGAAATCAGAACGGCGGCCTCGTTCCACCCCCACACTCGCGAGGGCTTCCATCTCCGACGGCCTCCACATCCGCCCTCCACTCCCGCCGCGCAGAGCCCGTTCACGCGGGCCACCGATCTGCAAAACCAGTGCCCCCAGCCGCCGCCGCGCACCGCCTCCACCATCTTTTACAGATCTGGGTATTTTTTTTCCATATTTTACAGATCTGGTTTTGTGGTAGTAAATTGAGTTTTTTCTGTGCAAAACTCTATTTTTTGGGCTTGATTCTGATAATTTATTAGCACTCCGTCGCTCTTGAGATTTTGTGTTAGTGTCACCACCTGTTTGTGAAAAGTCCCACTTTATTTTTTTTCTTGTGTTTTCACTCCTAGGGGAGAGATTTTGCAGTCGGATTGATTAGTGTTCTACATTCTGTCATGGGGTTAGTCCATATTTCCATTCTTGACTATAGGCATTGAAAGGTTAAGTTTCGTTTGATTGGGGAAGATGCTTGCGTGGGAGAGGTGCAAGAGAATGAGGCTAATGTAGTTTTTTTGGAGAAAATGAGAGAGGTGGCGGCGGCGGTGGAAGAGGTGCAAGAGAAGATGGATCTGCAGTTGATCGGAAATGAATATTTGATGAACACATGCACGTTTTCGTGTATATGTTCATCAATGTGATGAATATGTGCACGTAGGAATGAAGACATGAACATATTCATGTTGCAAAGAAGACAGAATATGTAAATTTGAGATTGTAAATTGTAGGTTTTAGATACGTAAATTTCTAACATTTTTTCAATTTTGATATATAAATTTCTGTAATTTTTCAATTTTGATATGAATTTTGATATTTTAAACGTATACTTGCCTTGTTAGATTTTGAAGAAGGTCCAATCGTAAAGAATTTGGACGAAATGCTTTTGGTGAAGAAAGAACTGAGAAATGAATGAGTGGGGGAACAAGTTGGGGAAAAGAAACTGATTTAAGAAACTAATTTAATGTCTAAAAAGTGAAAAGTGATGGAGCAAGTTGGTGAAAAAAAATTGATTTAGGAGCTGCTTGGTGAGTGCCTTTACAACCAAGGAATGGAAAAGGAATGCTTTAAAGATGTTTGGTTGAAAACTTTGATTCCTTGCTACGGTAGATGATACCCCAAAATTGAGGAATCATCCATTACTTAGGGTTTTCAGAGTTATGCCTTTCATTACTTCTCCCATTCCACGGTAGATGATACCCCAAAATTGAAGAATCATCCATTACTTAGGGTTTTCAGAGCTATGCCTTTCATTACTTCTTCCATTCCACCAAAAAAAATGGAGCACACAAGATGTGTTTTTCCCTCAATTTATTTACTTTTATTTTAATTAATCTCAAATTCTGACTACTATTTCTACTCTTTCTATATTCTTCCACTCCTGTATCCATCCTTATTCAACCACACCAAGCATCGCAAGTTAGCAATTATTTTCATTCTTCGAGCAATAATTAATTAATTACTCTTTAATTTATGAACCCATTTTAATTATATTTCTCTCTTATGCATTCTTGCTTTGTACTGCACCATATTCAATCCCTGGTTGTTGTTGTTCTTCTATTTCACAATTCTCAGCCTAGTTCAATTTAGACTTTTTCTAACTGATAATTTCTAATTTGAACCCTAATATATGAAGTTTATATACATGGGTTTGATGAAATTGTTCTTATTTTGTTCTTTCCTTGAGAATTTTCTTTGTGGAATTTTATCAAACACTTGGTGGGTGTATCTTGTGTGCGAAATTTGTTGAATATTGAGCATAGTAGTATATAAATAATTGAAGTTTGGAACCATTAAGAATGAATACTTGTTGTTAGAAGTGTAGTATGACTCATTCTTTGGGGATTTTTTTTTTTTGCATATGGGTAAAAAATCCTAATTGTTAAGTGGTTTATGGTGAGATTGCACTTGAAAATTGAGAAGGGTGTTGAATGATGAGTTAGAATCGGCATGCTGAAATATGAATGTGAATTTATGTTAAAAAATGATAGCTCTTATTAGGAATTGATGTAGTATAGACATTGGAGATGTAATATTGAGAAATACCTCTATTAAGAAATCATTCACATTGGAGATCATGCCTCCTTGTTGGGTAGCTTCTACTTTTATTCCAATCTTGGTGGGGTGAAATTGTTATTTGAGAGAATAGGTGCTCTGTTTTTGTTCCTGGGACTGGTGTAACTTTGTAGGATGGATTATTTCTTATACTCTAGTCCTGCCTTTGGAGATTTTAATACAATCTTCTATTGATCTAAAAAAAAAATCATTCATATATTACTGAAACTTGTTTGTATTACTCAGGGAATTAATAAGTCCATTAGCAGAACTTGTAATCCATAAATAAGTTCAATGGATTCTGCTTCCAACAATCAATAATACGTTTCAAATATGTAATATGTTCTAGTTTTTTTTTTTTGATGTATTAGTCCATCTACCTGAAAAGAGAGCAACACATTAATTAACAAAAATACTAACTGAGCTCTTGATTCTGCAATTACTTGCTGAATTTTTACATGTAGATCAAAATGGCTCGGCCCCCCATCAACGAAACACGTCGTAAACTAAAACGACTTTTGTTGCTTCAGCATACAACAAACAACATGTTGATTTTTTATTTGCCATGCATTATGTAGTTATTTCTTTGTACCTTCGAAATAATGTTCGGGCAATCAAAACTAAGGAAGAAAAAAGGATTAACCGAATGAAATGGATGTGCCAATTAACCTTTGACTTTGATGTTGCTTGCATTAGTGAGCTTCCTATGGATAGAGCAACCTTTAGGATATTATGTGATATGGTAAAACAAATTGGAGATTTAAAATCCACTAAGAACACATCCATAGAAGAGGTTGTAGCTATGTTCGTATATACTTTAGCTCATCACCAAAAATGTAGGACAATTGGCCTACTTTTTTCGCGTAGTACAGAAACTGTGAGTCAACAATTCCATCAAGTTCTAGGTGTGGTTTTGAGATTACATCATATCTTACTCAAGAAGCCAGAGCCCGTTACCCAGGACTGCCAAGATGAGAGATGGAAGAGTTTTTAGGTTCATCATCACACAACAATTATTATATAATATTTTATGAATTTTTTCTCTTATAATGAATTTTTAGTTTCTAATTATAGGTGTTAATTATCTCCTTATCAAAATTATAGGGCTGCTTGGGAGCTTTAGATGGAACTCTAATAAAAGTTACACCTCCTAATGAGGATAAGCCCAGATATCGCACTAGAAAATGATGTATTTCAACCAACGTTTTAGGTGTTGGTGTCCAGACATCAGTTTATATATGTATTGCCTGGTTGGTAGGGCTCTGCACATGATGGTCGTGTTCTTCGAGATGCAATCTCAAGGCAACATGGTTTAAAAGTTCCTCAAGGTAAATATGTAATTTAATTTCTAGTTTGTTCGATGATTTCAGTTCTACTTCTTTTATGAGAATCAATCGTAAATTGTTGTTTTAATTGAAGGTTGCTATTACTTGGTTGACTCTGGATATTGCAATGCAAATGGATTTCTTGCCCCATATCGAGGTCAACGATATCACCTCAAAGAATTTGATGGCCATCGACCAGAGACGGCAGAGGAGTACTTCAACATGAAGCATGCCAAAGCAAGGAATGTAATTGAGCGATGCTTTGGTTTGTTAAAAGGAAGATGGAAGATCCTTCCATCCCCTTCATTTTTTCCAATCCAAACTCAAATTCGCATTATAATGGCATGTTGTCTTCTACAAAATTTAATTCGAAGGTTTATGAGCTTCGACCCACAAGAGTCGATTATTGAAGGAGAAGAAGAAGAGACCGAGGAAGAGGAAAGTGATGAAGATGATGAAGTAGAATATATTAGACATATAAGTCCTACTAATGAGTGGATAGCATTTAGGAATAACATGGCAACCAACATGTATAACCTATGGAACACTAGGTCTAGTGACAATGATGTGAATTGATAAGCTTATTAGGACTTTGTTTGGCTCCACGACTACAAGACTGTTTTATAATCTTTTGTATTGAATATTATTAAATTATAAGTTATTTTGTCATATTATTTTTGAAACACAATTGCCATATTTATATTAATTCATAAGATGTTTTATGAAATTTATTATTCTTATAAATCTTTTTAAGGAACTTAATACATTTTCTTTCATTTTTTTGATAGAATGTAATAGACTAGTCTAGATCTTAGGTTTATTTATTTTTGTTAAATAAACTGTAACCGGATCGAAGACGGAGGCGGGGAATTGAAGACGAATCCAAAATTGTGGCGTGGGCGGTGTGCATCATGCGAGACATGCCGCCGGAGCCTGGCACGCCAGACGACGCGGACATTTGAAAACTGGTCGCACATTTATGACGGCCGAAGGCCCGAACGCGCGCTACCGACAGGAAAGGGATCGGGATCGAGGCGGGCGGGCGGCCGAGGCGATACGGCGTGTGACGTCTTCACGCGAGCCCTTGGCGACATGATCTGAAGGCGAAGGTGGCGGCGCGCGTCGCGAACGCAGCGGTAAGCGCGTCTTGGTACACGCGACGCCTTGCCGATGCTACTGAAGTTGAAGCGAGCCACGGCAACGAGTGTCTTTGGCGCTAAGGCGTCGCACAAGACCGCACCGACGACATGGCCGGGATGGATGCAAGGCGTGCATCCTGACCCGCGAGCTGTTCGATGCATGAGACGTGACTTGACGTGACATATTTTTTTCGAGACGTTCGAGTGGGAGAAATTTGAAGACATATGATTTCTCAAGCTCAAGACAAAGAATAAATTAAACCGTGACAATTGGATATATGTGCCCAATATGTGTTTAATTTTTGTTTTGATGTTTGTTGTTTATTTTCTTATGTTTTATTTAATTTGTTTAAATATGTTTGCATGAGAATTGTTCAATGAAAAATCTCAAATTAAAAAAAATTTACTAAGTATGCTTAAATGATTAATTGACAATTTTATTCCGGATAATAAAATTGAATTAATCTCTGACCTCCATGATTTATTTATTTGTGAATTATTTCGGAGAAATTCCCCTCACGGGACGGCCAAAAGTTAGCTTTCACATGAATGAATTCAATAGGATGATTGTGGGTTATTATTAGTGGCGACGATGACCCTCCCCACGAGGCTCGTTCAAAACGAAATAATAATTTTGTATTTAATCATGGTTGTTACTTAGGTATAAAATTGATATGCATATACTTCCCCGAAGTCCCTATCAATTTTATATTGGTCAAGTGGGAGCCAACTATTAATTTTTGAAATTAAAAGTTTGTAACTGTTTCTTGTTTGTAACTTGCTCAAATGTGGTTAAATAATGACCCACCCCACGTGGCTTATTTAAACTGTTTTGAGATGTTGGCTGATCCATGTTCATATTTTTTGAGATTTTAATATGAATCATGTCATCGAATTATGTGATTTTTTTTGTGTTGATCCGGATATTGACACAAGATGTATGTTTATTTTAGTTCAGCATGTCGCAACCTTTTAATCCACTGTATGCTATACTTAAAGATTATCAACTATCTGGTGAGAATTATGTTGATTGGAAACGAAAACTCATGATTGTCCTAACTGCACAAAAGCACAAATGGATTCTTGACACACCAAAACCTGATGAGCTAACTGAAGAGTCGAGTAAAGCAGATAAGAAGAAGTATAATGACTGGGAGCATTGCAATGAAATGGCTAAGTGTACCATCCTGACATCAATGTCAAATGTGTTGCAACACCAACACCAAGAATTTGCAACTGTTGCGGAAATTATGTAAAATCTTAAAATGATGTTTCAACATCAGAACCGCACAACTAGTTAGATCACCATTCGAGAAATGTTATCGCAAAAAATGGTGGAGGGAACGCCCGTGAGGGAGCACGTTCTCAAGATGATGGCTCATCTGAACAAACTTGAGGTTCTCGGTGCAGATTACGATCTGGAAACCCAGATCGATCTCGTACTCCATTCTCTGCCGAAAAGTTTCGAGCATTTTCAGCTGAACTACCAGATGAATAATCAAAAGTTCACGCTAGCTGACCTGTTTCAAGCTTTGGTCTCAGCAGAGACGTTAATGGGGCACTAAACTCGAGCCTTGATGGCAAGTGGTGCATCTTCTTCTTCTATGCCAAAGGGTGGTAAGAAGAAGAAAAAGACCAAAAGCCAGAAGCAAGCGACCTCAAGTGTTGCCAAGGAAAAAGTAAGGTGAAAGATGTTGGAGGTGTTAAGAAATATTCCAAGGGGAAGTGTTTCAACTGTGGTGAAAAAGGACACTGGAGGTCTGCCTGTTCCAAACCGAAAAGGGTTGGAAAGAAAGGTAATTCTCATGCACTAGTTGTTGAAACTTGTTTAGCGGTGTATGCTTCCCATTCGTGGGTAGTTGATACGGGATCCACTGATCATGTTTGTTTCACGCTACATGGGTTCATGCTAACCCGACAACTTAATGGGAGTGAGATCCTAATCACACTGGGCGATGCTACGAAAGTGGCAGCTGAAGCAGTGGGAGACGTGCACCTGTCTTTTGAAGACAAAATTTTAGTTTTGAGAGATGTTCTTTATGTTCCTATTTTTTGAAAAAACCTGATTTCAGTTTCTAAACTATTTTCTAATGGATATTATGTCCGTTTTAATAAGAAAGTTACTGTTTTTCGTAACGATGTGTTTATCTATCATGGAACTTTGTGGAACAATCTCTATACTATTAATTGTGCACACCACTCACAAAATGAATCTTATAACACATCGATTATTTTGAGCAATAAAAGGAAACGTTGAGAAAACGTGAACGAAACACTTCTTTGGCATCTCAGACTAGGTCATATTAATCTGAATATGATTCAAAGGTTGGTGAAAGATGGTTCACTGGAGGAACTACAGCCAGAACCATGGTAAAATGACCAAGAGGCATTTGGAGCCAAGGGGAATATAGCCACAAAAGTGTTAGAAATCGTTCACACTGACGTGTGTGGTCCAATGCCAACCAAAGTTAGAGGTGGCTATGAGTATTTTGTAACTTTTATCGATTATTACTCAAGGTTCGGGTACATTTTCCTTATGAAGCATAAGTCGGAAACCTTTGATAAATTCAAGGAGTTCAAAGCCGAAGCTGAGAAACATAGTGAAAAGAGTATCAAGTTTCTACGATCTGATCGTGGAGGGGAATACCCCAGTGATGAGTTTTTGAACTACCTGTCAGACGAGGGAATCGTATCCCAGTTGACTGCACCCGAAACCCCTCAACAAAATGGGGTAGCAGAACGAAGAAACATAATGCTTTTAGAAATGGTCAGGTTAATAATGAGTTATTTAGATCTACCCAAGTCATTTTGGGGTCATGCCTTAGAAACAACGACTTATATTCTTAACTTAGTGTCATCCAAATCGGTTCCTAAAACCCGAGAGAATTGTGGACCGGGCACAAGCCCAGTCTGAGACATTTGAGAATCTGGGAGTGTCCGGCATACATGCTAGACAAGGAAGCCGGTAAGTTGGATGCACGTTCAGAGTTTAGGCTGTTTATAGGATATCCCATGGGAACGAAAGGGTGTATGTTCTATGGTCCCGAAGATCTAAAGGTTGTAATTAGTACACACTTTAAATTTTTTGGAAGAAGACTATATGAACAATAGAAAGCCTAAAAGTGAGATTACCTTAGATGAATTAAGAGGGCAAACTCCAATACCAACTGTACAAGTTGATATACCAAGCGTCACACCGACACAACTGGAACCTCGTCGTAGTGGGAGGGTTGTCCGACAACCTAAGAGATTCATGGGGATAGGAGAATCTTCGGATTTAGTCCCCGGGGATAGTGAATCAGACCCCTGGTCCTACAAGGAGACGATCTAAGACAAGGATGCAGAATCCTGGCAAACTACAATGGAAGTTGAGATGGGCTCGATGGATCATAATCGAGTATGGGAGCTTGTTGAACCACCCAATGGGGTAAAACCCATTGGATGCAAGTGGGCCTACAAGAGAAAAAGAGGACCGGACGGGAAGGTTGAAACCTTTAAAGTAAGGATAATGGGAAAGGGATATACTCAGAAAGAGGGTATCGATTATGAGGAAACCTTTTCGCCTATAGCTATGCTTAAGTCCATCTGTATTCTCTTTGCAATAGCTTCACATCTAGATTTTGAGATCTGGCAAATGGATGTCAAGACAGCTTTCCTGAATAGAAGTCTTGATGAGGAAATTTATATGCAACATCCCGAAGGTTTTATTACGAAAGGTCAAGAGCATCTTGTTTGCAAGCTCAAGAAGTCCATTTACGGATTGAAGCAAGCATAAGAAGTCCATTTACGGATTGAAGCAAGCATCTCATGCTTGGAACTAATGTTTTGATCAGGTAATTAAATCTTATGGGTTTGATCAAAATGAGTTAGAGAGTTGTGTGTATAAGAAGTGTGACGGAACTGCCTTGGTATTCTTAGTACTATATGTAGACGATATTCTGCTCATCGGAAATGATGTAAAGTTTTTGTCTGACGTAAGGGTATGGCTGTCAAAATAATTTGATATGAAGGACTTAAGGGAATCCGGGCACATCCTTTGGATCAAGATCACTCGAGATCGCAAGAAAATGATGATAGGGATATCGCAAGCTTCATACATAGATACAGTTTTGAAGCGTTTCAGTATGCAGGATTCCAAGAAATGTTTTGTACCTTTCAGACATGGAATCCATTTATCCAAAGATATGTGCCCTAAGACACAGAATGAGATATATGACATGAGAGGCATTCTTTATGCGTCGGCAGTAGGAAGCCTTATGTATGTAATGTTGTGTACGAGGCCGGATATTTGCTAAGACGTAGGCATGGTAGCAAGATATCAAAGTAACCCAGGAAATCAACACTGGACTGCTGTTAAAAACATTCTAAAGTATCTGAAGAGAACTCGGGATAGAATGTTGGTTTATCAGTCAGACAGTTTATTTCCTGTGGAATACACGGACTCCGATTTCCAATCGGACCTAGATTCCAGAAAATCTACCTCAGGTAGTGTGTTTTGTCTGGGAGGAGTTGTAACATGGAGAAGCGTAAAGCAGAAATGCATCGCAGATTCTACCATGGAAGTCAAATATGTAGCTGCTTGTGAAGCAGCGAAAGAAGCGGTGTGGCTCAAGAACTTTTTAGTGGACTTGGACGTAGTTCCGAATTTTTTCAGAACTATCACGGTTTTCTGTGATAATGCCGGAGCAGTTGCGAATTCAATGGAACCAAGAGCCCACAAGGCTAGCAAACACACTAAAAGGAAATATCATCTTATACGAGAAATCGTTAAGAGAGGAGATATAGAGGTGGCAAAGATCGCATCAGAGGACAACCTAGCTGATCCATTCACAAAGGGTCTGCCTCATTGTACATGTGGAAGGAATGGGTGTCAAGTGCGTTGCCAATCTGCTTTGAGTATAAGTGGGAGAAATGTTATTAGGTTGGTGTAGGTGACATTTAATGTCACGTAGTAATACATTAGATATGTTGTAGTATACTTAAAAGCAGACTTTGAGTATAAATGAGAGATTGTTGGGGTTATACGTGAAAGTATGCTTTTACTTTGTATAACCTATGTATTAAACACTTATTTACTGAAATAAATTATTTATCACTGTTGCATTAAATATAAATTAATGTTATATATATTTACTGCAAACTGTTCATAAAATAGCACGTGTTACATTGTAGTTAATGTGGTGATACCAGATCACAGAAGATCACATTAACAGTCCCTTGTAAACGAGTGCATGTTTCACAAGTTAGATAGATCTGAACAATTTATTGGTAAAGGTTGATGTATAAGGCTCGGATTGGCTTGTCTTGGTGAGAGATTATACTAATGCATTTGTTGCGTTGAAGCGGACCTACAGAGAGGATAAACTCTTTCGCACTGACTTATGGGATGAAGGGTTAGACCTCAGTGGTTGTTGATTTCTTAATCTCTGTCACTTAATAAGGATTGTGTGTGATTAATAATTATTGCTTTGACTTATGATGGGAAGAGAATCATTGCGACTTCGATACCTTATATCTTGGGTAATAATATTAATTACATGACAATTGCTAAATTAATACAGAGAATCGTGTGCTTGAAAAGTTTTGTATGATTTGTCCCCTTGGTGGGCTCAGAACCTTTATCATACCAAATCTTGCAAGTGGAATTAATTTTTCGGTATGGATAATAATGTTGAGTTGTCCTTACTCCAAGTATAAAGATATTAATTAATATAAAGCTTTTCAGTGGCTTAATTAATTAATGGACTAAATAATCTTAAACACATGAAATGATAATCGGGAGCCATATTACAGTAATATGGGTTAAGATGGATAGTGCAATATTAATTATGTAGTGGGATTAATTAATATTTTTGGGCTTGAATAATATTGTGGCTCAATATTAATAATTCAAGGTCCATTGGAAGATCCAATCTTAATTCTCCTAAAGGCCCCTTTAGTAGCCCAAAGATAAAGTCCAATAACTGAAAAATGTGGTTAAAATAAAAAAAATATTGTTGCCTAATTATTTCCTATTTTTTCGAAAATAATAAGGAGAGAGAGAAAATATTTTCTTGATTTTCTTGGAAAGATTTTATGGAATAAGTATTCTTGGAGTACAAGTTTATCCTATAAATTAAAGAAAAGTTAAAGATCTTATTCTTCCCTTATTAAGTGAAATTTTCGAAAATTATATAGTATTGGGAAGAAAAGATATTTTGTGAATATTATGAAAATATAATATATTAGATATATTCAAGATTGTATCTTGGGAAGATAAAAAAAAAATCCTAACCCTAATATTTGCTCAAATTTTCGCCCCCCATGAGATCTATATATAGGGGATGAATTTTTCATCCCCAATATAATTCCATGTGTTGAAAAAATTAGAAATCCACAAAGGTGGTGCAACAATTTTTCTCTTTTCCTTTAGTTAATTATTTGAAGGAGATTCCTCCACCGGGATATCAAATAAGGACGTGGGAATACTAGAGAAGGTCGTTGGGTTTGTGCATCGATTTTCCTCCGTTTAATCCGCCAAAAGGTACGCCTTACGTCACTCCTAAAAATCCGCATGTGTAGGATTTACGTGGTTTTTGTATGCATGATATGTTGTTGTGAATTAATTGTTATTTGAATTAATATATGATTAATTCATGCTAGTAATAATTAAATAAATTTAAATTTGTATTTAAATTGCACCTCGAATAGATCCGGACATCCTATTTCTCAACAGGTGGATCTGTGATGACGACGTCATCGCCAGATCTGCTCGAGGTGCCCGAGGTCGGCTTACCTCGGGCGACCTCCCACGACCTCAGAAGCAAGTCACATCAGTCTTGTAGCATTTAATGTATCGCAGAGCACCTTTCGGCTCACTTGTACTTGTAACGTGGGAGAGTGAACTCCACTCTCCCAAACACTATAAATATAGGGCATTTATGACCCCAAAAGAGGAGAATTCAATACCCTACCAAACCTCTTGCAAATTTATTACTCAAACTCTTATTCTCTCAAGCAATCATAAGTCATTAATACAATCCATACCACACATTTATTGTTTGTGTCACTAAGATCATTAAACCACATCCAAATCCCTAATCCCGATATTTTAGTGCACAACAATTAGTGCTAGAAGGAGGGTACTCTTTAAGAGAAAAATAGTGCTAAAGTGTTAGTGTTTTCTCATTGGAAAATTTTAATTCGTTAAGAAAGTTGATGAATTTAAATTGTATACCCAAACTCAATATAGACACAAATCATAAGTGTAAGGTTTGTGTAAAGCAAAAATGACTCGGTCATCTTTTCAAACTATTGAAAGAAATAGTGAACCTCTTGATATAATTCACACTGATGTGTGTGACTTAAAATCCATGCAAACACGTGGTAGAAATAAATATTTTATCACATTTGTAGATGATAGCACAAAATATTGTTATGTGTATCTTCTAAAAAGTAAAGACGAAGCTTTTGATAAATCCGTTCTTTACAAAAATGAAGTTGAATCACCTTAATCGAAAGATTAAGATGTTGAGAAGTGATAGAGGTGGCGAGTATGAATTTATGTTTGCTGAATTTTGTGCACAACATGGAATTAAGCATGAAACTTCTACACCTTATTCACCTCAACAAAATGGTATTGCGGAACGTAAAAACTGAACTTTAAAAGAAATGACGAATGCAATGTTATTAGATTCCGGTTTGCCTCAAAATATGTGGGGAGAAGCAGTGTTGACTGCTAATTACCTTTTAAATAAGGTGCCTCGAAAGAAAATAGATAAAAGTCCATATGAACTATGGTTTGGTCGAGCGCCATCCTACAAATATTTGAAAGTGTGGGGGTGTCTTGCAAAGATTCCGATTTGCCTCAAAATATGTGGGGAGAAGCAGTGTTGACTGCTAATTACCTTTTAAATAAGGTGCCTCGAAAGAAAATAGATAAAACTCCATATGAACTATGGTTTGGTCAAGCACCATCCTACAAATATTTGAAAGTATGGTGGTGTCTTGCAAAAGTGGTTATTCCACCACCTAAAAAGGTGAAGATAGGCCCTAAAATTGTTAATTGTGTATTTATCGGTTATGCACAAAATAGTAGTGCTTATAGATTTATTGTGCATGAATCAAAAATTGATGATATCCATAAAAATACGATTATGGAATCAAGGAATGCTTCATTTTTCGAGCATATATTTCCTTGGAAAACATGCATTGAAGCTAGTACTTCAAAAAGGCATGTAGATACAACAATAGAAAATATTGTTAAAGAAGTAGAGGTTGAACCTAGAAGAAGTAAAAGGGCTAGGGTAGAAAAATCTTTTGGTCCGAATTTTCTAACCTATATGCTTGAAAGTGAGCCTCAAAGCTTTAAAGAAGCTGTAAATTCTTTCGAGGGTCCTCTATGGAAAGAGGCAATTCAAAGTGAGATTGATTCCATCTTGGAAAACCACACTTGGGAGTTAGTGGATCTTCCTCCGGGAAGTAAACCACTAGGTTATAAGTGGATTTTAAAAAGGAAAATGAAAGCTGACGGGACCATTGATAAATACAAGGTGAGACTTGTAATTAAAGGTTATAGACAAAGAGAAGGTCTTGACTATTTTGATACACATTCTCCCGTGACGATAATTACGTCAATAAGACTAATAGTAGCAATAGTTGCTTTGAGAAATCTTGAGATACATCAAATGGATGTAAAAACCGCCTTTCTAAATGGTGATTTAGTTGAGGAAATTTATATGGAACAATCTGAGGGTTTTTCAGCACCCGGGCAAGAGAGCAAAGTGTGTAAATTGGTGAAGTCTTTATATGGTTTAAAACAAGCATCAAAACAGTGGCACGTTAAATTTGATAATGTCATGTTGGAACATGAATTTCGAATAAATGAATGGGATAAATGTGTCTACATAAAAGTGACAATAGATGGGTATGTAATCATGTGTCTTTATGTAGATGACATACTTATCGCTGGCTGTAACAATAAAATGATTAAATCCACTAAAAACATGTTGAATTCAAAATTTGACATGAAGGATATGGGAATTGCTGATGTAATACTTGAGATTAAAATCCACAAGATTTCAGAAGGAATTGTTTTGAGTCAAGCTCACTATATTGACAAGATTCTAGCGAAGTTTAGTAAAGGCGATTCAGGTCTTACTAAAACTCCAATAGATCATAGTCAACACCTAATAAAAAATAAAGGTGAAAGTGTGAGTCAAGTGGAATACTCAAGAGTGATAGGCAGTCTAATGTACTTAACGAGTTGTACTAGACCAGATATATCCTATGTAGTAAACAGACTAAGTTGATACACTAGTAATCCGAGTGAAAGTCATTGGAAAGCTATTGTACGAGTACTTAGATACTTAAGACATACACAAGATTATGGATTGCATTATATGAAATATCCAGCTGTAATAGAAGGTTACAGTGATGCAAATTGGATATCCGATATGAAAGACACCAAGTCAACGAGTGGATATGTCTTCACTCTTGGCGGTGTAGCTATATCATGGAAATCTTCTAAACAAACAGTAATTGCAAGATCCACTATGGAGTCTGAGTTTATAGCTCTAGACAAATGTGGTGAAGAAGCCGAGTGGCTTAGAAATTTTTTGGAAGATATTCCATTGTGGACGAAACCAGTGCCACCAATATGCATTCACTGTGATAGTCAGGCTGCAATTGGAAGAGCACAAAGTAATTTGTATAATGGTAAGTCAAGACATATTCATCGTCGACACAATACCATTAGACAACTACTCTCAACTGGAGTTATCTCAATAGACTACGTGAGGTCTAAGGATAATATTTTGGATCCACTAACCAAGGGCTTAAATCGAGAGTTAGTTGAGATATCTTCTACAGGAATGGGACTAAAAGCCTTAACAGAGAGAGTTGAGGTGAAAGATAACCTTACCTAGCTGACTGGAGATCCCAAGAACTAGGTTCAAAAGGACAACCTAATCATCTAAACTCGTGCATCACTGTAATGTGGGGGATAATTCCCAAGAGTCAATTGCCTATAGATGTGATAGTGATGTGTAGTGAGGATTAGCAGAAGGTTATTAATGATTTCAGAATAGTTTGAGATACTCTTAAGATAAATCACCTATGTAAGAGAGAAGTGGGGCCGCTTCGAAGGAAATATTGTAAGGCATATTTCTAAATACTCTTACAGAACCAGGAGAATGTTCATGGCCAAAATGAACATAACCGAGAACTGGATGTCATTAGAAAGACCTTGAGTGGGGTACATTAACGTTTACACAAAACAGTGTATAGTTCAAAGACATTGCGTCTACTATCTAACTAGTAAACTAAGTGTACATTCACAAGGGAAGGTTCAAAGGGTAACTCCTACCTATCCTGTGCAAGGTTCTAACGTTGACTTATATCACCAAAGCTTTTTCCTTTTGGTGTCTGTATGATTTCCCATTCATGTGGGGGACTGTTGGAAATTTGAATGGAAAATGGTGTAATTGTAACTTGGAAATTGTGTAGGAAAAGGGGAAAGGGAAAAGGTGAAATTCTCATCCCACATTGGAAAATGAAAAGGAAATGAAAGGGTATAAAACCAACAACCCATGTGGGGGTTGTAAACACTTGTCTTGATTATGCTTCAACCTCCACGTGGGCGAGCAGGGGGTGCAAATCATGGACTAAATTGCCTTCGGGGCGTGAACTTGTGTGCGAGCGCGACCTGCGTACACGAATGTCGCACCGATTTGGTGGCGGACGGACAAAACGATTTTCGGCCTTAAATCTATTTCCTTTTATTTTTATTTTCATGCATGTGCATGTAATTGTTCATATTCAAATGAGCAGTTTTGAAGTTTATTTTGCATGGCGGTTTTACAAGGTGAATTCAGTGCTGCAAGAAGTTACAATAGAATTCAAAATCCGAATTTGAATTATGTGGCAGTTTTGGTCAGCCATGTTGATGGCTCATCAAAGCTCATGATCCTTCAGTTTCGGTTTTGAGGCCCTATATATAGAGCATCTCAGTATGGATGGAAAGACACGAATTTGAGAGCTTACAGACACTATTCCAGCACTTTGCTATACACATATCTTCTGCATTTTTCGTTGGCCCTCCGGTGGTATAAGTTCAGACGATTTTTCGGTTCGCCAGAGCAGAATATCAGTGCTACATATTCTGTTATACTTGTTGTATCCTGGGAAGCGGACGTTCCAAGAGTCACTAGCACCGAGAGTGAGGGACGTATTTCGTTTTAAGGAAATCGTGTTTCACGAGCCTCAAGTTATTTTTGTTTGTTGTTTATTTGTTTTTATTTTCAGTCATCTACGGTGTAACATTTTTCCTACATCATTTACTTTGGGAGTTGCATGCTTTGCCTTTGTCACGTCCTCTTCTTCTTTGTGACAATAAGAGTGCACTATTTCTAAGCCAAAATTCGGTGGCCCACAAACAAGCAAAGCACATAGACATTGATTGTCACTTCATCCGAGAACTCATTTCATCGGATCGGCTAGACACTCAGTTTGTTCCTTCTCATCTTCAATTAGCCGATATTTTTACTAAGAGTCTTCCACGCCCTAGCTTTGAATTTTTAAGATCCAAGCTCTGTGTTCAGTTGCATCCACACCATCACTTGAGGGGGGTATTAGGGAATAAATCAATCATTCCTTAATTTATTCTTTGTAATTAATTTGTAATTAATTCTTGATGTATTTTCCATACATATCTTGTAATATTTGTGAATATATAGATGTATTCTCTCATCACCAATTCAACGGTGATTTTACCAATTCTCTCAAAAAGCAAACAAAGAAAAAAAAACAGCTAAGCGGTCAATAGCGAGAGAGGACGCTCTTGTGATTGAGCTGGAAAAGAAGGTATAAATTGATGTTAAATTATATTTAAATTGGTGTAGAATTATATTTAAATTGATGTTGAATTATATATATTTCATAATATTAATTCGTATTCGTAGCTCGCTAAGTTAAAGGAAGAAGACAAAAAAACTGGAGGAATGCCTAGCCAAGGCAAAAAAGAAATATGACGATGCCGTTGTTGATAATGCAATTCTGAAGGAGACAGTAAGTTTGTATTGCAACATCTAATTAATTTCTATATTTTATATAATTCCATCAACTGTTTTGTTGAGTTTTCTTAATTCTTGTCTAAATGCAGGTGTTGATGTTGAAAATGAAAACAATTGTGGCTTCCATCTCTAAATAAATAGCACGGCAGTTCTACGTGTTATATATATTGAAACATCCATCTTGCACGAAACTAGTATCAATTAAATAAGGTTGTAGCAAGGCATCTATTCGAGGCATGCATCTTTTAAGGTTGGGAATCAAATTCATAAATAAACAATTATGTTATTCTATGTGTGTAACTACTACACATTTAAGCTTGGAGAGCCTCACTTGGAAAGCCCTTATTTCAAACAGCTCTCCAAGCTTAAGTTTGGAGATCGGTTTTATTTTAAAAAAAAAAAAAAAAAATAAGCGGTTTTTGTAAATCACATTGTCCAAGAAAATCACTTAGACAAATGTTCAAAAACTGCTTTTGCAAGTTCACTTGGAGAGAGGTTATGAACCGCTCTCCAAGTGAAAATCCGAATTTTCACCATTTTCTATAGCTTCTTCAAAATTTTCCTCACAAATATTGCATATACTCTCTTGTTCCTTATTAATCTCACAGTGATTTTTTCAAGTTTGTCAAATATATGATTGTCAAGTTTGGAAAATATTTTATACAATTTGAATTGGTCTGCAATATCTCATTTATATATCATTTATATATATATTTTATATATAAATATTGGAATATGTTTTATGGAATTTGAATCCGTCTATAATATACTTAATTTGTGAGTAGGTCTCCTGTGAAACTTGTTTAAAGAAAAATATTACTTGTTTAGATGAAAAAGTATTACTTGTTTAAAGAAAAACATTACTTATTTAGATAGAAAAATATTAATTGTTTAGAAGGAAAAGTATTACAAGTTTAAAAAAAAGGTACGTAGTGTACTTTTTAAAAAAAACAAGTAAAAAATATAATTTTAATATAATTTAATTTAAATTTATATAAAAAAATTATTATTATATAAAAGTGTGATTGAATTAATAAATAAGATAATTGAAATAAAGAATTTTAAAAAAAATGTAAGAAAAAACGATTTTAAGGACATATAAGTAAACGCAAAAAAGCAAGTGCCCGAACGGAATTGATCCCCGCTCAGGAACCCAAGGTCTTGTGTTCGGTCCCCCATGGGAGCAAATAATTGTCTCAATTAATTGGGAGACTTGGTGGCTTATATATGAGATGCTTGGTGGGTCCGTGCCTAAAAATCGATTTTTTTTAAAAAAAAAAGTGTTGGAGAGCGGTTTTTAACAGCTGTCCAAGTGTTTATGCTTGGACAGCGGTTGAAAACCGCTGTCTAAGTGTCCACTTGCAATGCGGTTAAAAACCGCTCTCCAAGTGCGATTTCTTTGACAACGGTTTTTTATCAGTTGTCCAAACTTGGACAGCTGTTACTTGGAGAGCGGTTATAACTATTGGGATTATACTGAAAAGTATGCTTTTTACTTTGTATAATCGAAACTGAATTTCCAGACTTATTTACTGAAATAAATTGTTTATCACTGATGCTTTAAATATGATTGAATGTTACATATATTTCTTTGCATAACTGTTCAATAATTAAATGACGTGTTACATTGTAGTTAATTTAGTGATACCGATCACGTAAGATTAAATTAACGATCCGCTTGTAACAAAAAAGTACGTCATTCACGACCTAGATGGAAATGAACAACCCATCGCGAAAGGTTGAGGTGTAAGGCTCGAGATTGGTTTGTCTTGACCAAGAGATTACACCAAAATAAGCATGACTCTTGTTGAATAAGACCTACTGAGGGGATAAATTCTTGAAACTAAACAAGGAAGAATTAGACCTCGGTGGTTCGTTGTTTCTTAATCTTCGCTCCTTAAATAGGATCACGTGGGATTGGTAACTATTGCTTTGACTTATCATGGGTAGCGAATCAAAGAGGATTCAATACTTTTTATCTTTGGCAATATTATTGGTCACATGTGATTGCTAAGATTTAATCTGAAGAATCGTGGTGCAACTACGCTTGTTTGATTTTTCCCTTGGGAGGTTCATAAGTTTTATCATACCAAATCTTGCAAGTGGAATTTGTTTTAGGTATGGATAATAATGTTGAACCGTTCCTCGACCAAGGACAAAAGATATTAATTAACGGAAAGCTATTTCAGGTGGCTTGAATTAATTAATGGGCTAGATAATCTTAAACACGGAAATAATGACCGGAGGCATATTGATTGTAATATGGGTTAAGATGGATAGTCTGATATTAATTATGTAGTGGGATTAATTAATATTTATGGGCTTGAATTATATTGTGGCTCAATATTAGATATTCAAGATCCATTAGCAGGTCCAATCTTAATTCTCCTAAAGGCCCCCTGAGTAGCCCAACAAATAGTCCAATAACTGAAAAGGTGATTAAAATAAAATAAATATTGTTGCTTAATTTTCCAACCAAAATTTCGAAATTTATAGATATGTTGGGAGAAAGATTTTCTTTGAATTTTGTTATGGAATGAAGATATGTATTCTTGGAATACAAGATTATCTCATTAAATTCAAGAAATCTCCCACTAGGCTATCTATATAGTAATTTTCGAAAAATAGGAAATATAATGGGCAAGAAAGATTTTCTTGATTTTCTTGAAAATATATTATGGAAGATATGTATTTCTTAAAATACAAGAATATCTCATAAGTTCAAGAAGATCCAAATCTTGGTATCTTGCACATTAAAATTTTCGAAAAATCCATATTTAGAGGAGGTGGGATTTTTGTGGAATATTTTAATTATGGGAAAAAGAATATAGAAGATATATTCAAGATTTCTTGGTGACCAAGAAAAGTCTTTTCCCACATTGATATTTCATTAAAAATTTCGACACCCCCTCTCCTATAAATAGGGGATGATTAGTTCATTCCCAAGTACAATTCCATGTGCTGGAAAAATTAGCAAATCCACGAAAGTGGTGCAACAAAGTTTATTTTTTCCTTTTGTTAATTGTTCGACAAGTGTCCTTCCACCGGATAGTTGAGCAAGGGCTAAGGGAATACTTGGGAAGTCCTTTTGGTTAGTCCGTCCGGATCAAAGTCAACCGCCATCCCGAGAGAATGCGCTCACGTAAACCCGTAGATTTTAGCATGCGTGGGGTTTTACGTGGCTTTTTATATGCATGATATGTTGTTGCAATTATTATTTGAATTAATATAGGATTAATTCATGCTAGTAATAATTAAAGAATTAAATTTGTATTTAAATATTCTCCCCGAATTGATCTGTGCAAATAATTTCCCAACAACTGGTATCAGAGCCACGGTTTCGGGCTCTGAATTTTTTAAATTGTAATTTAATTAGTTGGCATTAAATTTGAATTTGGATAGTAGAACTGTTAGATCTGTTTTGCAGGTATCCAATTGTCATGGATTTTAATGTGTTTATTTATGCATGCATATAAACTGTGTGTTTTTTTAATTCGATTAGCTTCGGATTTGTTTTCTTTTTCGTGAGAAAATCCACGAGTAGACTAGGATTTGTTTGATTTGATCAATGTAATAGTCTAGTATAGATCTAGGTTTATTTATTTTTTGTAAATAAATTGGGATCATCGAAACGAGAAAGAGACGAAAATTAAAGGGCGAAATCGAGAGAGAACCGGTACGTGGCGTATGGCCTTGAACCTTGTATTGCTTTTTTAGTGCCAATGGCCAAGGCGACAGCCTTGTGAAACAGTCCATGTGGCAGACCCAGGCGCTAATACTTGTGATGCAATCGCGCTCAGTGAGACCAGGTGGATCTGTATGAGGTCAAGCGTGGTGGGCGGCGAGAAGCGCATGGATCACTATGTGCTTTTAAAGTCTGAAACTATGGGTACTGTCCATCTTGAGGCCTTCAGTCATGTGTGTGAGGCAGTCTGCAGTATTCTAGGCAATGGCCGGCCCGGATCTGTGAGGCGTCACGTCATCTATGAGGAAATGGCCATTGGCGTCGAGAGATCGAAGTATTTTTTGAGACTAACGAAAGTGGGAGAAATTCGAGACGTGTTTCTTCAAGATCAAGCCAAGAAAAATCAAACCATGACAATTGGATAATTTGTGTCCAATATGTTTATTTTTCTGTTTTTGCTTGATTTATTTTGTGCTATCTTATGATTTATTTAATTTGTTTAAATGTGTTTGCATGAGGGTTGCCAAATGAAAAAAATCTCACCTTCAAAATTACTAAGTATGTTTAAATAATTAATTGACAATTTTATTCCGGATAATAAAATTGAATTAATTTTGACCTCCATGATTTATTTATTTGTGAATTCTTTTGAAGAAATTCCCCCCACGGGACGGTCAAAAGATAGTTTTCACATGAATAAATTCCAAAATCGGATGATTGTGGGTTATTACTAGTGGCGGCGATGACCCTCCCCAAGGCTCGATCAAAGCAAAATAGTAATCCCAGTATTTAATCATGGTTATTACTTAGGTATAAAATTGATATGCATATACTTCCCCAAGTCCTGCCAATTTTATATTGGTCAAGTGAGCCAACTATTAACTGGATATTAAAGGTTTGTAAATGTTCTTGTTTGTAACCTGCTTGAATGTGTTTAAATATTGACCCACCCCACGTGGCTTATTTAAACTGTTTTGAGATGTTGGCTGATGCATGTTCATATTTTTTTTGGGATTTTAAATATGATGCATGTGATCGAATCTTGTGATATACTTGTCTTATCGCATATAGTTGTTTATTTCAGATTCAAAGATGTCGTTACCTTTTTAATCCACTTTGTTATTATACTTAAAGTTAATACAATATGTATGGAAACTATATTGATTGGAAATGAAAAATTATAATTGTCCTAACTGCACAAAAGCACAAGTGGATTCTTGACACACCAAAATCAGATGAGCCAACTGACGAGTCAAAACATGCGGGACTCGTCAGATCACCTTGCGAGAGATGTGTCATTTAAAAATGGTGGAGGGCAAACCCGTAAGGGATTACGCCCTCAAAATAGATGGCCCATCTGAACAAACTTGAGATTCTCGAGTCAGATTATGATCCGGAGACTCGGATGAATTTGGTACTTCACTCTCTAAAAAAAAATATTTTTTGAGCATTTTGGCCTCGCTAAATTAATTTGTTGCAAGCTTTTGGTCTCGGCAGAAATGTTGATAAGGCACCAAACTCAAGCCTTGATTTCCAGAAGTGGTCTGCTTCATCTTCTAGGCCAAAGGAAGGCAAGATAAAGAAGAGGACCAAAAAGACCATAAGCAATAAAACTCAATCAAGTTGCCAAGGGCAATGGTTAGATGAGGAATGCTTGTTGTGTCGAGGAAAATCCAAAAGAAGTGCTTAAGATGCGTAAGAGAGAGACAATGGAGGTTTTTCCCGGTCCAACCCCAAAAGGGAAAAAGAAAGGTAATACTCACGCACTAGTTGTTGAAACTCGTTTAGCGGCGATACTTCTCATTCGTGGGTCGGGTTGATCTGAGATCCACTAATCATGTTGGTTTCACGGGTTCTAAATGATCCGGCAACTTAGTGGGAGTGAGATCCTCATCACACTGGGCAACGTTACGAAAGTAGAAGACATTGCAATGCTACGTAAGTGGCAGATATTGCAATGCTACGATAGTAACGATTATTGCAATACTACGCAAGTAGCAGACATTGCAATGCTACATGAGTAGCGATTAAAGCGATGGGAGAAGTGTACCTATCTTTTGAAGATAAAGTTTTTTTTGAGATTATCTTTATGTTCCCAGTTTTAGAAAGAATTCACTTTCAGTTTCTAAAATTCGATTAAAGGACACTAAGTTTCTTCTAATAAGAATGACATCATTTTTGAAATGATGAGTGTATCTGTTACGGGACATTGATGAAAAATCTCTATACAATTAACTGTGCACACCACTCATGAAATGCATCCTATAACACATCAACTATTTCCGACAAAAGAAAGCGTGAACGAAATACTTCTTTGGCATCTAAGATTAGGTCATATAAATCCAAAGAGGATCCAAAGGTTGGTGAAAGATGGTTCATTTGGCGTCTCCAAGTTGAACAAATCCCAACTTGCGAATCATGTTTGGAGGGTAATATGACCAAGAGGGCATTTGGAGCCAAGGGGAATAGGGCTAAAGAAGTGTTAGAGATCGTTCACACAGATGTATGTGGTCCAATGTCAACCAAAGCAAGAGGAGGTTATGAGTAATTTTATTGATGATTACTCAAGGTACATTTTCCTTATGAAGCATGAATATGAGACCTTTGAAAAATTCTAAGAATTTAAGGCTCAAACAGAGAATCATAGGGAAAAACGTATCAAGTCTCTACGATCTGATCGTGGAGGCGAATACCTCGATGATGAGTTTTGAACTACTTATCCGATGAAGGATTGTATCCCACTCATCGCACCTTACCCCTCAACAAAACGGGGTTGCAGAGCGAAGTAACATAATTCTTTTGGAAATGGTTAGATCAATGATGAGTTATGCGGATCATCCCGAGTCGTTCTGGGGTCATACCTTGGAAACAACGACTTACATTCTAAACTTGATGCTATCCAAATCGGTTCTCAAAACTCCCAAAGAATTGTGGACCGGGTGCAAGCCTAGTATGAGACACATGAGAATTTGGGGGTGTCCGGCCTACGTGTTGGACAAGGAAGCCGGTAAATTGGATCCTCGATCAGAATTAAGGCTGTTTGTTAGGTTCCCCCGAGGAACAAAAGGGTGTATGTTCTATAGTCCCGAAGATCAAAAGGTGGTTATCAGCACCCACTTTAGATTTTTGGAAGAAGACTATATGAACCAAAGAAAACCCAGAAGTGA
This sequence comes from Stenogyne calaminthoides, assembly GCA_037126765.1. Lineage (NCBI taxonomy): Eukaryota > Viridiplantae > Streptophyta > Magnoliopsida > Lamiales > Lamiaceae > Stenogyne > Stenogyne calaminthoides. Next base: position 25,229,776 of record JBBCBC010000016.1, read on the forward strand.
GATTACCTTAAATGAGCTTAGAGGGCAAACCTCAGTGCCGAATGTACTAGATGATATACCAAACGATACGCTTTCACAACCGGAGCCTCGTCATAGTGGGAGGGTTGTTAGACAGCCCAAGAGATTCATGGGAATAGGAGAGTCCTCGGACTTGATTTCCCTGAATCAGACCCATGGACAAATGACGAGGCACTCCAAGATAAGGATGCAATTTCTTGGCAAACATCAATGAAAGCCGAAATGGGTTCTATGTTTCATAATAGAATGTGGGAGTTAGTCGAACCACTTAATGGGGTCAAACCCATTAGATGCAAGTGGGTATATAAGAGGAAAAGAGGACTGGACGTGAAGGTTGAAACTTTTAAAGCAAGACTAATGGCAAAAAGTTATACTCAGAAAGAAAGGGATCGATTATGAGGAAACTTTTTTCGCCCGTAGCCATGCTTAAGTCCATCCGTATTCTCTTATCGATTGCTGCGTATTTTCGACTTTGAAATCTGGCAAATGGATGTCAAGACAGCTTTCCTTAACAGAAGTCTTGATGAAGAGATCCATATGCAACAACCCCAAGGCTTCATTGAAACAGGCCAAGAACACCAAGTTTGTAAGCTCAAGACGTCCATTTACGGACTCAAACAGGCATCCAGAGCTTGGAACCAAAGTTTTGATCATGTAATAAAGTCTTATGGGTTTGATCAAAACGAGTTTGAAAGTTGTGTGTATAAAAAGCGTGTTGGAAATGCATTGGTTTCTTAGTACTATACGTAGATAACATTGTGATCATCGGGAACGATGTGAAGGTGTTATCAGACGTAAGGGCATGGCTTTCAAAACAGTTTGATATGAAAGACTTAGGGAAAGCCGGACACATCCTTGGGATCAAGATCACTCGAGATCACAAGAAAATAATGATCGGGTTATCGCAAGTTTCATACATAGACACTGTCTTGAAACGCTTCATCATGCAAGATTCCAAGAAAGGATTCGTACCTTTCAGACTTGGAATCCATCTATCCAAGAAAATGTCCCCTAAGACGCAAAAGGAGATAGATGACATGAAAGGCATTCCGTGTGTTTCGGCTGTCGGAAAACTTTATGTATGCATTGTTGTGTACGAGACCGGATATATGCTTTGTCGTAGGCATGGTAGCAAGATATCAAAGTAACCCAGGGAAAGCTCATTGGACGATAGTTAAAAACATTCTGAAGTGTCTGAAAAGAACTCGGGATAGATTGTTGATTTATCGATCGATATCTCCAATCCCCATCGGCTACACCTGACTCGATTTCCAATCAAACTTAGATTCCAGAAATTATCTGTCTCAGTTAGTGTGTTTCCATTTGGGAAGTGTAGCCATCAAATGGACGAGTGTGAATCAAAAATGCATCACTGACTCAACCATGGAACTCGGGTAAGTAGCTGCTTGTGAAGCAGTGAAAGAACTGATTGGGCTCTAGACCTTCTTAGTGGACTTGGATGGTGTTCAATTTTGTCTAGCAATATACGCTAGGGGCCGGTTGCAAATTCAAGAGAACCAAGAGTCCACGAGTCAAACAAACATATTAAAGGAAAGACATCTTATACGAGAAATCGCGTTAAGAGAGGAGATATAGATGTGGCAAAGATAGCGTCGAGGACAACTTTCGAGATCCATTCACAAAGAGTCTCTGAATACATTCGAGAGACATGTGAGTGGAATGGGTGTCAAGACCGCTGCTAATCTGCTTTGAGTATAAGTGGGAGAAATTATTAGGTTCAGATAGGTGACATTAGATGTCACGGACTCTGCGAGACATGTTGTAATATACTTAAAAGCGGACTTTGAGTATAAGTGGGAGATTGTTGGGATTATCTTTGAAAAGTATGCTTTTTACTTTGTATAATCGAAACTGAATTTCCAGACTTATTTACTGAAATAAATTGTTTATCACTGATGATTTAAATATGATTGAATGTTACATATATTTACTGCATAACTGTTCAATAATTCGTACGTGTTACATTGTAGTTAATTTAGTGATACCGATCACGAAAGATTAAATTAACAGTCTCTTGTAACTAAAAGTACGCCATTCACGACCTAGATGGAAATGAAGAACCCATCGCGAAAGGTTGAGGTGTAAGGCTCGATTGGTTTGTCTTGACCAAGAGTTTACACCGGTCAGGCATGACCGATCTTGTTGAATAGGACCTCTGAGGAGGATAAATTCTTCAGAACTAAACAAGGAAGAATTAGACCTCAGTGGTTCGTTGTTTCTTAATCTTCGTTCCTTAAATAGGATCACGTGGGATTGGTAACTATTGCTTTGACTTATCATGGGTAGCGAATCAAAGAGAGATTCAATACTTTTTATCTTTGGCAATATTATTGGTCACATGTGATTGCTAAGATTTAATATGAAGAATCGTGTGCAAGCACGCTTGTTTGATTTGCCCCCTTGGGAGGTTCATAAGCTTTATCATACCAAATCTTGCAAGTGGAATTTGTTTCCGGTATGGATAATAATGTTGAACCGTTCCTCGACCAAGGACAAAAGATATTAATTAACGGAAAGCTATTTCAAAGGGCTTGAATTAATTAATGGGCTAGATAATCTTAAACACGGAAATAATGACCGGAGCCATATTGACCGTAATATGGGTTAAGATGGATAGTCTGATATTAATTATGTAGTGGGATTAATTAATATTTATGGGCTTGAATTATATTGTGGCTCAATATTAGATATTCAAGATCCATTAGAAGGTCCAATCTTAATTCTCCGAAAGGCCCCCTGAGTAGCCCAACAAATAGTCCAATAACTGAAAAAGTGATTAAAATAAAATAAATATTGTTGCTTAATTTTCCAACCAAAATTTTGAAATTTATAGATATGTTGGGAGAAAGATTTTCTTTGAATTTTGTTATGGAATGAAGATATGTATTCTTGGAATACAAGATTATCTCATTAAATTCAAGAAATCTCCCACTAGGCTATCTATATAGTAATTTTCGAAAAATAGGAAATATAATGGGCAAGAAAGATTTTCTTGATTTTCTTGAAAATATATTATGGAAGATATGTATTTCTTAAAATACAAGAATATCTCATAAGTTCAAGAAGATCCAAATCTTGGTATCTTGCACATTAAAATTTTCGAAAAATCCATATTTAGAGGAGGTGGGATTTTTGTGGAATATTTTAATTATGGGAAAAAGAATATAGAAGATATATTCAAGATTTCTTGGTGACCAAGAAAAGTCTTTTCCCACATTGATATTTCATTAAAAATTTCGACACCCCCTCTCCTATAAATAGGGGATGATTAGTTCATTCTCAAGTACAATTCCATGTGCTGGAAAAATTAGCAAATCCACGAAAGTGGTGCAACAAAGTTTATTTTTTCCTTTTGTTAATTGTTAAACAAGTGTCCTTCCAATAGGATAGTTGAGCAAGGGCTAAGGAATACTTGGGAAGTCCTTTTGGTTAGTCCGTCCGACCAAAAGTCACTTTGCCATCCCGAGAGGTATGCGCTCACGAAAACCCGTAGATTTCGCATGCGTAGGTTTTACGTGGCTTTTTATATGCATGATATGTTGTTGCAATTATTATTTGAATTAATATAGGATTAATTCATGCTAGTAATAATTAAAGAATTAAATTTGTATTTAAATATTCTCCCCGAATAGATCTGTGCAAATTATTTCCCAACAATAACAGCTCTCCAAGGTCATTTTTAACAGCTGTCTAAGCCCAAATCATGATGTTTGTTACCTTTATATATATATATATATATATATATATATAGTAAATTTGTTTAATTAATGCATATATACCATCACAAAAAATTAATAGAAGTGTAAAAGTGGACTATGATATTCAAAAATGCACTTGAGTTACACGGTGCAACTAGGATCACAGAAGTCTTTGCAAAAAAAAAAAAGAGAATACATTAATATAGATAATAATTCTAATAAAAACTCAAATATTGCAATTACAATATAGAAAAGCGTGACATATACCCCTAATAATCTGGTGATAGCTTGCAAGTCCTGTATGCATGGTGATCGCAGGTTGTTCAATACAACATCTACCTTGGTATTCGCCGAAATGGATGTCATCAACTTTCCAAACTAAGTTGTAGCAAACATCACCGTACTAATAAACAAGGAAGAAAATGCGATAACAAACAAATCCAAGCCAACTTGCCCTAAATTTCTAGGAGTTTCTAATCTCATGAGGGTATGTTTGTTTTAGGATTTAGGTGTGCGGGGGAAGTCATGTGTTTATTTTGAGATTTTTGTAAGGTGAGATTTTTATTTTATGTCAAATCAATATGTGATACAGGGAGAGCGTACGTGAACAAACGAACAAAACAATCTTCTCAATCTCCGTTGATTCCCATAAGAATATCGACAAAGAGGAAAAAACTGAGAAACTCTCTCGAATTCTTTTAATTCATAATCAACTTAACTGAATAATACGTTTACAAGACTGACTCTTAAATATGAAAAGCCTAACACTAATTACGGAAACATAATAAATGCTAATAAATTAAATTAATTACATTAATAACAAATTTTCTAATCAAACCGTGATTATAATAAATCAAGATTTTTATCGTGATCTCATCTCCATCAATATGTAATAGTGATTGATGTTGTATTAGTACATATATTATATTGAGTGAGAGAAAAGTAGGAGAGAGAATAAGTGGTGGAAGAAAAGTGGTGATATAATTGTATTGAATTTTGTAAAAATAGGTGTATATGTATATTTTATAGAAGTGAATTTGAAAACTGGATGTGGAAATCTCCAACTAGTATGTGATTTAAATTGTAAAATTCTAAGTCCATCCGGGTGAGTCCCACTATAAACATACTCTGAGTTCCCTGGAGCGGCAAAAGTAGCAACAAAAGCACTACAAATGCTTTTTAAACATTGAATTCTTGATTTCATCTTACAAAATACTACTCCCTCCATCCCAATCTTTATGGTAAGATATCCATTTTTTTGTTTCAATCTTTATGGTAAAGTTACTTACATATTTTATCACTTTATCACTTTATTACATAAAATATTAATAAACAACACTTTCTACCCTCAATTACCCATCACTTTATCATTTTATAAACAACTCTTCTTACCCCACCATTTTATCACTATTTCACTATTACACTAAATACTTATCAACAGTCACAATCTCACGAAGATTGGGATGAAGGGAGTATTATATATATATATATATATATATATATATATATATATAATTAATCCCCGAAAAAAAAATCCTTGAACCCCAATGTTTAAACCAACAAACTCAAATTGATTCATATACGTAAATCAACAATTAACAAATATAAAAAAGGGTGAATGGTACATCTACAAAGTTTGCAAATATTTCAGCCTCTAGTGCTTCATTTTCGTTGTGAATTTGTTGAAGACTGTGTTATCTTCTCAGTAAGTCATGAGTTGTGTCTATTAAGAATCTTTATTTCCTGTTCAGCACAATTAAAAAAGAATTATATTTACATTTTTGCACTGAAATGAGGTGCAAAGTGACAGTTCACACAACTAACAATTGCATTACAAAGAGTCAAAGATCAGAGTGAATGACTCTTAGGACCAAATTTCACCTTTAAAATACTACTATGTTCATTCCTTTTAAAACATTACTCTTAGATTCAAAACATATTACCAAAAGATCAATTTGCCCTTATTTTTTGAAAAACATATTCCCAAAAAGAAACATTACTTGCCCTTAACATTTACTAAAAGATCAAACCCTTATTTTTTTTGACAAGAGCAACTGAAGGCGCACATTCCCCAAGAAACATTACTCTTAGATCCAAAACATATTGCTAAAAGATCAATTTGCCCTTATTTTTTGACAAGAGCAACTGAAGGCGCACATTCCCCAAGAATTGGCTAGCAAAATTAATTCCACGCTCCAACATCTAATCAAACCTTTTCTCTCATGCCTGCAATTCATACTTTTCACTGTTACATCACTTTTACCTTTCCCCGTTTCAATTTTTCAATTCATTTGCTTTTTCATTTTCGAAGGGTTCAAAGTTCTTCACACGAAAAGAATTCCGGCGACGAAAACGAATTTATCAGTTGTTTCAAAAATGAAATCTCGACGATATACAGAAAATAGGAGAGAAGTATGAGAAAGAAAGAGACAAAATCGAAAAATCAGATATGAAATTCTCGCAATAAATTCAGTTTTGTTCTTGATTACAATTACACGTCTTCATCACGAACAAAAATATGAACATGAAAAAGTTCATCTCCAATTTTAAATCATCACCCTAAAAAAATTAACAAAAAATTAACAAACTCAGATCTTTATAAATGGATATTCAAATCTTCAAAAAGCTTCCATGAATTCCATGAAGTCTAGATATGCAATTTATGCATATACTTAAAAAAAAAAAACCATCTCCATTCTCAATTTCTCATCACTCAAACCCATCGAAAAAAACAACACAAAAACCCTCAAATTAATAAACCCTCAATTAGTAATGGCCGCTAAATCTGAACAGATCTTGAACAAAAATTGAAAAGGAGGCGGTGGGGTGCCTAGTTTCTGGTACGAGGGCGCAGTATGGCGACGGGGCCGCGCGTCGTTTCTGGGTGGGGGCGGCGCCGCGAGTGGTGGGGAGAGGGCGGCGCCACCGTTCTGGTTTTTTTGGGGGAGAGGGGGGGGGTGTGCGCTTGAAGGCGGTGGTGGTGGAGGTCGTCTTCTTCCTCGCAAAGAGGAGTTCGTCGAGCTTGTTGACTGGGCGGCGGCGACAGCGTCTCCTGGTTTTGGGGCGGAGGCCGCGGCGGCGCGCTTGAAGGTGGTGGTGGTGGAGGTCGTATCCTGGTTTCAGGGTGTTTGCCTGTTGGGAGATGGCGGCGGCAATTTTGGGTTGAAAGCTAGAGAGAGTGAGGAAGGGAGGAGAAGTGGCGATGGAAATGTTGCAGAGCTTTTGTCATTTTGGGTTGAAAGCTAGAGAGAGTGAGGGAGGAGAAGTGAGAGAGTTGATAATGATGAATGGGGAAATTCACACCCTATAGATGAACAGTAATTTGTTCCAAAGAGCATAGTATATAGTAAGCTAAATGACCCAAGGAGGATTAATATTCAGGGTGGAAACAAAATATATTTTCACTTTGTAGATTTGAATATCTACTGACTATCAGTTAAAAAAATACACAATTATTTGCACACTTGTTTTATTTAGATGTACCAATATTATTTCCACACTCAAAAGATGGAAAATATTCATAAACTCCATTCTCACAATATTCACAAATTTACACAAAATGTCATTACTTTTGGGTCCACACATACACATAATTTAGTGTCCGCTTGGTATGACGTACTTGTGAATGATAATAGTAATATGAGTATCATTGATGAGTCAACCATTAAGAATTATTGATTGCATTGTTATTGCTTGGTTAGAATATTAACAATGAGTATCATGTGAGGTGAGTTAAGTGAGTGTGAAATTATGTAAAATTTATTTGAATGAAAGTAGGATAATCAATTGCTTACTTCTATTTCCATTACGGGTGTATCAAAGCTATCAAACAACATTAATAGAAATGATTTTCATTACTCATTTCCATTACCCCAACCAAGCGAACTCTTAATTCTTACTTTACTTTATGACAAAAACTTGTATGCAATATTGCATACTTTGGATTCTGTGCAATTAGAGTTCAAATTGGGCTTTTCAAAAAAAATTGCGGGTCAGGTCATTCGCAGGTGAGTTAGCCTTAGTGTTGGCATATCTCACGGGCTTAAGCGGATCTTGTCCTACATATTTCTTCTCCCTCGCGTCGCAATTGACGCGAATCACATCTCAGTTGGTTTCACAGCGGTGCGTCTCTAGGTTTTTTCTTCTCTTCTCTTGTTCTTCTTTTTCTTTTTTTTTCTTCCTTATTCAAATTTTGCATATTATTTCCGCTTTCTTCAGTTTTCTTATCTTCGCAAATTTACAGGTCCTTCCGTTTTTTTTTTCCTCTTGATTTTTTACGCAGTCTTTCAAATCTTTCTCCACTCTTCTCACGATGTTCTTTAAGTCTGTAATTTTAATTGGACTGAGGATTTTTTTCCACACTTGTACTGGTTTTTGTTCATGTGGTAACACGTTTTTCTTCACAGGGTAACATTTTTTTGTTCATGTAGTAACACATCACGTTGATCTTTAAATCTGTAATTTTGGACTGATTTTTTTTTTGCGCTTGTACTAATTTTTGTTCATGTGATAACACGTTTTTTCTTCATAGAGTAACACTTTTTTGTTCATGTGGTAACACATGGTTTTTAGTAATATGTAACATTGTATATATGTCTTCGTAATACTATGTGAATACTCATGTGTTACCATATGAACAATAATGTATTACCTTGCCTTGTGACCCATGTGTTACCTTGTTAACATTCATGTGTTACGTTATGTTTTAATACGTGTTACGTAAGATATAAATTTTTTTAGTATAACAGTGTAGTAACATTTAGTTACCCATTCATTAACATTTGGAGAATGATAATGCATTTTTTAATGATAATGTACTAATATGCGACTAAATACATTAACAATAGACCCCAAACCATTAGATTACAACACAATTTGATAAAAATATTTTTTTAGAAATATATATCATGTAGTCAAACCGATTTTAAGGAGCGATCCGCCCAACCCGCTCGACCCGCGCATGACCCAATTACGGCGCCTATCTTGCCCTGTCTAAAATATGTTATATTGCATATATTCATAGTATGCAATATTTCACAAGAGAGTTGCTCTTCGATCAATTCGAATGAAAAGAGAAATATCCAAATAAGTTTTAACACTATGTTATATTGCATATATTCATAGTGTATAATATTTCACAAGAAAGTTACTCTTCGATCAATTCGAATGAAAAGAGAAAAATCCAAATAATTTTCAAGACTAATAATAACCGACAAGTATTGTTGATAAGAAGTTGTTCGGATGAAAACTTGAAAAATATTGAAAACTAACAACCATAGTTTCGTGGTCGTACTCTCAACCGTTTCCCATAACTACTTTCGAATTTTCTTGCACACGATATCATTTGTTTCAAAAATAATATTTCAATATATATTTCATAATCTAGAATAATGACATGTGAAATGGATAAAAATATTCAATGGACCACCATAATTCTGGGTCCAGGTGTTAAAGATCGAAGAAATGGAATAATTTTAGAACATGAAAAAGTGGCACAGAAGAATTAAACTGATTTTCTTGGAGAAACCCTTTCATTCAGTTACCACTAACTATATTTAAAAAAAAAAAAACTACATTAATACATAATTCTTATATGATATAATTTCGTGTTAGTTATGTTTGAAATAAAAGGCAAATTTTATGTACAGCAAGAGTAGTGTGCAATTGATGTGTATTTTTTAATAATTTTAGTTGCTTTCATTGAACGATATTAGTTGTTATTGTTGAATAATATTAATTATTTTCACTGAACAATATTAATTGTTTCCATTGAATATTATTATGGTTAAGTTTTGTATGTATCTAGGTCCACCGTACACATATATATAATATATTTTAAAAACATGCAACATATTTACACTGAACCGTGCAACTATTAATATAAAAAATAGTTGCATAATCCAATATAAACAAGTTATATAATTCTAAATTGCACTATAAGTACACGGTACACCTTAATGCACATGAGAACGACTCTAGTATTATAAATTGTGTATCAATTGCATGCGTAATTATTCACACAATTATTACTCAAATAAAATCTATATACATATAAATATATATATATATATATATATATATATATATATATATATTCCCTTTTTCACCCATGCACAAATGTAACCAACAAAACGAAAGTGGTTTCGCTTATGTGCGAGCAGTTTAAGGCTCATGCCAACAACTCCTTCTCTCATAACAGTTATCATCACATCATGCATCAAAACGCCCCCTAATTTCCCCCATTCCCCCCCCCCTCTCTCTCTATATATTTATATATACGTACACAGAGAAAACTATACATATATACACTTTTTAGAAAAATATGGAGAGCGGAGAAAAGATTAAAGGGTCTTGGAATGCACAAGAAGACGCCACATTAATCAAACTAGTACGACACCACGGCCCCAGAAACTGGTCCCTAATAAGCACCGGCATTCCGGGCCGCTCCGGCAAGTCCTGCCGCCTGCGGTGGTGCAACCAGCTGAGTCCGGCGGTGCAGCACCGCCCCTTCACGGCGGCGGAGGACGCCCTCATAATGGAGGCGCACGCCGCCAACGGCAACAAGTGGGCCACCATCGCCCGCCTCCTGCCCGGCAGGACCGACAACGCGATAAAGAATCACTGGAATTCGACTCTCCGGCGGAAGCGGGGCCGACTCGGCGGTGACTCAGTGGCGACTCGGGGTGAGTCCGGGAGCGAGTCGTCCGAGTCCGGGTTCAAGAGGCGGCGTTCGCGTGCGACGCGGGAGCAGGCCAGTTGCGGTGGGGGCGAGGGTGAGGATTTGGGGTTGGGCCGTGATGGGCTTACGCTTACGCTTTTGCCGCCCGGGGAGGGTGTGATAGAGTCACCTGCGGGTGAGGGAGCGGTGAACGGGGATTTGGGGGAGGATGGAGAATCGACGGTGGAGAATGGGGTTGGAGATGGGTGTTTGGTGAGGTTCATGCAGAGGATGATTGCGCAAGAGGTTCATAATTATTTTAATAAGTTGCGGTCTGAAGGTGGGCTTGGGCTTGGGTTACAGTCGCGGGTCCAGAAAGGCCAGTAGGAATGGAGGCATTGACAAAATTGTAGATGGATTTTATGTACTAATTTGGTTTAATTATGCTTTTCCGTTTTTCTAATTACGCTTTTTCGATTTGGTTTAATTATGTTTTTACCAGTTTGAAAAGAGGAAATTACCCCAATTGCCCAAATAACACGTGTAAGAAAGTATACTTATTACTCCATCCGTCCACCAAATTTATACTCATTCAAAACTCGTTTATTGAATTACGTGCGAAAGTGAAATGTGTATAAATTTGGTGGACGGAAGGAGCAGTAAATATAGAACTAAATTTGTTTGTATTATTATATTACAATATAAGGGATCACATCATATTACATGCTTAATGCAATAACAATAGCATATATTAAGTGTGTATAGAGAATTTCTTGGGTATAATGATATGAGTCGAACGAATAAAATCATTTGTTACTTTTTTAATATTCTACATTATATCATATAGTATGGATAAATGACATATTGTATAATAACAAACCTTAAGTGAAATATAAAAAATAATATGGAGGGACCGAATTGAAATTCCACAGCAACTTAAATATGGGTTGTAGATATTCATTATGATTTATGAGTTATAGATGTGTTTGAATTTGATTTTGGCAAGGTACATGGGTGTGTTTTGTTTTGCACATTTCTTCTTGTTACATTTTTTTTTTGTTTGAAAGGTTTCTTCTAGTTAAACTTTTAGTTTTAGAAATTGTTGATGAGTTCTCTAGCTCTTACTTTGTGCATATTTTATAAAATAAATGATAATTTTATGCATATTTTACTAAAGCAGTTTTTGTGCATATTTAATAAAATTAGATTTTTTTTTCTTTTATACCGTGACTCACATTCTCCATTTAAAAATAATGAAAGAATATTTTGTACATATTTTAATAAAATACAAGGGAAGTTCTATGCATTTATTGAAACACATGGGTGATTTGTACTGGGATTTAGGAGTATGTTCTTCTTTAAGTCTCAGATTCAAAATCCTTAGGTGCAATCAACTTTTGAGATGGACCAATCCATACATAGTTTAACTCTAGCTTAAAGTAGAGCTCTCACTAGTGGATGGTGGGTTCTGGCCCCAAATTAGTCGATCTTTCGGCCGGATACCAAATTATAAAAAATATGAGTGTTTTATGCATTTTATGTAAAACACAAAAGTGATTTTTGTTGTTCTTTGGTTCATAATATTATGAAATTTATTTCATTACATTGAAAAATTAATACCATTACACTTATTAATTAATATCATTACGTTTATAAATTAAAATTGTAATATTAAATATTATAAATATTAATTTATAAAAATAATGATATGAATTTATAATTGGAATGACGTAAATTTATGAATTCAATTATTGTATTCGTGCATAACGTCTGTATAAACCCCCAATTCCATCCCCGTTTCCCACCACCAAACGGGGCCATACATAGAGTGCCAATTGACTCTCTCATCCTTGCGAATTCCTCTTGCCATAAACCCTAATAATTCATAATTCAAATGATTCATCTTCGCAGGCTCAATAAAAGCTCTTCAATCGCCGCCCCAATTACCACCATTATCCCCACCTGTTACTTCACCACCGTCACCCCAATCGCAGCTCGCAAGCCAGCTCCCTCCTCCGCCAATTACGACGTCCTCATCGACTCCGCCGGCCGAAAAGGCGACTTCGCCGCCGTGCGCCCGAAAAGGACACCTGACCACCACCAACACTTTCAAATTCATCGCAACAAACACCTCCGCTCTCGACGATCTACGTAACCTCGATGGAACTAGCCTTAACCACCACCAAAAACACTTTCAAATTCAATTACAAATTAAATATTTCTATTTGATTGCAACAATTAATAATTAATCCTCCGCGCTATTGAATTGAATAAATAAGTAAAATATTAATCCAATATAAAATAATAATATAATATTTTTATAAATTATTATGAAATTTGTTCATAATATGAAATCTACATTATAATTATAAATTAATATTATGGTATTAATTTATAAATGTGATGATACAAATTTTATATTATTAACTAATTTAACAAACCTCGCCATTTGTTATTAAAAAGATGATGGAACCCTGTTTTTTTAAAATTTTTTTCGGTTCGTTAGAAAAGCACGCGCCGCAAAATGAATCGCGCTCGTGGCGCAACTCTATCTGGAACCCTGCGTCCGCACCGCACCGACGACGCCCTGCGCGTGGCCAGGAACAACCACGGCGCCACCGCGATCACCTTCTGCCCTATCATCAGCGCCCTCGCGAAGAAGCGAGACATGCCCGGCTCGTGGCGCGTGGTGGTGGCGATGCGCGCGTGCGGCGTCCGGCCTAACGCGACGGCGTTCAATTACATCCTGACGGCGCACTGCTGCGACTGCGAAGTGGCGGCGGCCGCCGACGTGCTGGTGGAAATGGAGGCGGAGGGGATGAAGGGCAACGCGCTGACGTACGACGCGCTGGTGCTGGGCGCGTGTAGGGCGGGGAAGGTGGAGGAGGCGTTGGTTGTGATGCGGAGGGCGGTGGAGGAAGGGATTCCGGCGTTGTTTTCAACGTATAGGCACATTGTAAAGGGGATAATGGATTGTGGGTATTATATGCAGGCGATGGAGTTTGTGAGAATATTCGCCGGAAAGAATGAGAAATTGGATGTAGAGCTATTTGAGTTTGTGGAAAGGAGATTGAAGAATTTGAAGATAGTTGCAGAGAGGGAGTTGGTGGTGGAGGAGATGATGAAGAGGGGTTTAACAATTGGTGATGGTTCGTAGTAGAGGGAGTTTTGTATAATCCTGATAAAATTGGTGTTTTGAATTACATATATAAGAGGGAGTTTTTATGAAATGTATAATTTTTTGTAGAGTTTTTGCACTTTTGGTCCCATGAGCCACACCGTGCTTTCGACCTAGTCTCACCATTGGTAGATTTAGGCGCACAAAAATTTTAATTTGCAAATGTGGTCCCACTGTTTAACTGAACTTGCATATTTAGCCCAAAAAATAGACGGACTCTGACGGCGAGTTAAAAAAAAAAGACGGAGCATGTTTAACTTAAAATTAATATGTATTAAACCTTAATCTGTCTTAACGAATTAATTAAAAACTAAAACCAAAACTAACCTAAATCCAAACTTAAAACTAACAAACACACACACACACAAAACACATAGTAGTAGGTGTTCGTGCATTTTGAGAGAGAAAAGAGGGAAAATTGCCAGAAAACCCTAAAATCCTAAAATCCCCAAAAAAATCGCTCGATTTGGTCACAATCCAGTGCGCCCTCAATGTTGCGAAGGAAGGATCTTATTAAATATGGAGTTGTGGATTATGGTAAGTATATATTTCATTGATTCTTATTCGAGTTTTTGGGTAATTTGTATTGGATGTTCAGTTATTGTGGGTATAGTGATAAAAGTTCTTGGACTTTCGATTTTCATTATTTATTAGGGTTTAGGGTTCGATTTTCAGTGTTGGGTGTTCGATTATAGTGATATTAGGGTTTAGTGTTCGATTTTCAGTAATTTTTTTTTTCGTTTTGTTTCTCTGTCGAAAATCGTTTTTAGGTGTTTTGTGGTTTGATTTTGTTGGGTGTTGGTGTGTACAATAACTGATTTGAATTTTTCTTATTGTTTCAGCTCAAAAGCCATTCTTATTAGGCTATTACACCCTCAAAGTGCACCACGGTGGAAAGACGAAAGATGTAGAACCATTTGAGTACATTGGAGGCACTGTGAGTGTGTTTGACTTTGAGGAGAAATTTAAATGCAATATTGATTATATAGATAAACTGTGAGAGCAGTTAGGATATCTAGGTAAGAAGGTGTATTATGGGAGGTGGAAGGATGATAGAGTTCATTTAGTTGTGAGTCAAGCTGATATATATAAGTGTTTTAATGTCAATGTGAAGAAAGAAGTAACATTGTGGTTGGAGACAGATAAACCACAAGAGATCACAACTGTAAATGAAGGTGAGGTATGGGGGAGGTAGAGCTTTACACTGAGGAGGAGGTACTGAAATTGAAGACTGATTATGTAAAAATACTTAAACCACCAGGAATGCTATTAGTTGTTGAGGTGAAGAATGATCTGAGGGAGTTTACTAGAGATTCCAGTGGAGGTGATGAAGGATGGTGAAGTTATTGCTGAAGTTATGGGTGATCCTGAAGAGGATAATCACACTGAGGGAACAAAGTTGATTGATGATGATGAACCTGTTGAAGAGGTCTCTCAGGTGGTTCCAAGTCAGGTTGAATATGAAGAGGGTCCAATCCATTCATTTGAGGTCTCTCGGGTGGTTCCAAGTCATACTGAAGATGTTGGAGTGGATCAGGGAGTACAAATGTTAATTGTACGGAGAAAATGAGACAAATGTTAGAGAAAATGGGAAGGGAGAAAGATGTTGGGGAATTAATTGCACGGATCTATTCGGGATAAATATTTAAATACAAATTTAATTCTGATAATTATTACTAGCATGAATTAATCCTATATTAATTCAAATAATAATTCAACAACAAATCATGCATATAATCAATTCACGAATCCCACGATGCGAATTTCTACGAAGTTTACGTGAACGCATTCTCTTGGAGTGGCAATGGTCTTGTTGATTAGACAAACCAAAAAAACCTTCCCAAGTATTCCCTTAATCCTTGTTCGACAATCCAAAGATTTCGATTTTATCCCGGAAGTTTCTCGGAGAATTCTCGAAAAAACTTCATGCATCAAAGAAAATCTTCAATTTTTTCGTTTTTACTCTATACACTGGATCCAACATCCTTAATTCAATCGATAGTTCCCAAATCTTGATTCACCAAAGGTTTAGTCAAGATATCGGCTCTCTCCGCTTATCAAGATGAATTTTCTCCATCCCGATGTCCTTTTTTCTCTACATGATCTCCGATGAAGTTCCTTCTTCAATCTAATTCTCCAAGTTCAAGAAAGAAATTCATCTTCCAACAATGACATCTCAGATCTTCTTTCAACGGAAATTTAATGATATCTTCATTCGGTTCATTGCCCTTTTTCGCTTTTAATTCAAAAACAAATTAGATCTGTGGTACCCATTTGTTATAGGTCTACCGTGTTAGTCAGACCTTTTGGAATCCAAATCTGCTAACAACTCTAATCACTTTAGAGTGGTCGATTTGTCTTCCATAAACATCTACATACACATTTATCACTGGGTGCCTTAGCGAGATCCTCTGTATGAAAGTCTTTATTAGCATGAACATGAGCCTTAGAATTTTCTTGGGTACATGCCTTTTTGTTCCATTACTTTGGCTTCCGTGCGGTGATGTCGAATCTTTGTTGACTTGGGTTCGGTGTAACCTTTACCCTTAAGCAAGTGGGGTTTGGGTTGCTGTCTTTGAAATAACAGGGTCTTTCGATGTCTGTGGACTTGGTCTTTTCGGTTGAGAATGTCTCTGAAAGTGTTTCTCTTCCGAAAATTCCTCTCTTTAGTTTAGTCGCGAGATCCTTTCGTGTTTGCATCCTTAACTGAGGCTTGAAGTACTTGCTGAAATTTTCCTCCATGAGTGGTCGGGGTTTTCTAGCCTTCACCGAGGTTTGGGCTTTTTAGTAATTCATTCGGTTTTTTTGGAACCATAGGTCCTTTTCCTTGTCTAACACCTTGAGCATTTCTTCGGTTTGAAGTGTAGGTGCCAATTGGTTTAACAAAGATTGTCTTTTGCTACTTGATGCGAAATTCGGATGACCTTGTGAGGTTCCCCCTGAATGTATCCCAATCCAGTTTTATAGTGAAAGATCTCAGTAACTCAATTTCATCTATTACTTTAGATGCGATTTCAATAGAGTTAGCTTCTTCCGTGCACTATCCTCACATTTTTTTAGAGTTTCATGCTTCTAGGAGAGGTCATTGAACTTAGTTATGATCGATTGAATCTCTTTTAGTGGATTTCTCTAGTTTTTTCGTTAGGGTCACTTATCGGCTTCTCTTTCTCTACGAGAGTTGTACTTTCGAACATCTAGTTCATCGATGGTTCTCATTAATTGAAAGTGATCTCGATAATACTAGAGTTTTTCCATTTTAGATTCTCGTGATCGGTTCTTTGTTCTCGCTCTTGAGTTTAATTTACTTGATTCTTGTAAAAAACATAATCCTTCATAAGACTCTCAAAAGAATCCATCGTGTCAAATTGATTGTTCTGATGGAACTTGATAACTCTTGTGCTAGTGTAGGAGCAACAACAGAGATAGAAGAACTTACCTCTCCTCTGACCATGAGGCGACGATGTCATCAATACTTTACGAGCACATTTTCTTCGAGGAGTGGAACTTTCTCGAGACTCCTTTTCTTCCTTAGCAATCTCGCCAAGTGTATCCCATATTTTCTTTGTATTCTCACAATGAGAGATCTTCCTCATAACACCATAATCAACGAAGGTTATATATTGTATCTTTGGCAATATAGTCAAGATTGACTAACTTTCGATCCTGGAATCATTTCTCTCATCTTCTTGAATCTCGATTCACAACAAAGGAATCGAATGGTCCTTCAAGAACCACTCTCCACATTCTTTCATGCTTAGAATACGGATGAGCTCGCATTCTTAATTTCCACAAATCATATTTCTCAACCGAGAACATTTAAAGCTTAAAAGGCGCATGATGTCTGAGATTTTAAAAAAAAAATTTCACAATTATTTATGTTTAGAAAAACCACGAGTCTAAGCAATTTAGACTTTGGTCAATAAAGCTAGTGGTCAAGCTAACCAATCGCAGACGGGTTTTAAAAAAAAAAATTGATCACCCGGTGATCACCTAAAAATAGTGATCTTTTGAACTCCCGCCCGATACCACTTGTTGGTCCCGTTAAACGAAAGAGTCTTTACACGTGTATAGGGGAATACACGTGTTCGTTTTTTAAACTTTTCTTCTTGAGGTCGACTTGGGTCAGTTGTCTCGATTATTTGGTCCCGAGAAGCACAAATCGCCTGAGTCAAAGTTTATCCGAGATGTGATCTGAAGCTTTCGATACCTCTTTATAATCCCAACCGAGTCCTCGAAGCCAGAGATCCCGAGTTGCTTGGATCAGATAACTAACTTATCAAACCTCGTAAGAGTAAGTTCAGTTTGGTAACTATCTGTTCTAAATTTACTTTCGGATGTGCGGAATGGTTGGCCCTTAGTTTATACTGCGTTTTAAGCTTTTTTTGAAAACCTTTCTTTAATGGAATAGTGATTAGGTTGTGATTCAATTTATATGCAACTTTCGGTGGATTGATTCCAACCCCGAATATCGGTGAAAATATGTTTTTAAGACAAAGTAATCTGAATGATAAATCAAGCAAAACAGAAGCAAAGAACACATCGATTATAGTGGTTCGGAGACTCAAGCTCCTACGCCCACTCTCCCGATCTTTTCGAGAAATTCACTAATCACTTCCTAAAGGCTTTCCGACTACCTCCTGTAGTTTACTAACCTTTCTAATTTTGAGCTTTCGACTACCTACCTCGTAGTTTACTAACTCAAAACTCACACAAAAATTTTTGTCATCCAAGATAGATTACTCACTTCTCCTCTAGAGCTTTACACCTCAATGTAGTTTACTCACTCTTTTACAACTCCAATCTCACCAACAATCACACTCAAACTACCTTACAAAAGGTTTGGGGTTTCTTGGTTGGTTTCAAACTAGGATGAGATATCCTTTACAATAAAGAACAATCTGAAGGCTGGGATATCTCGACTAAGCTTTGATATATCTTATCAAGCCAGGGCTTAGTGGAATGAGCTCTCTCTTCGATTTAAAGCACTTGGGAAATTCTCGGGTTTTTCGAAAGTGCTTCAACTTCTGAATAATAAGTTTGAGCTCTTGAGTTGCTTACAAATTTCCCCGTTAACCTTTCAATGTAGAAGCCACAAGTATTTATAGGCATACACCAAGGTCACTCTTGAAAAACTATCCGTTGGAGAGATAGCTTTGAGTTTCCTCTTATGGTGTGTGAGAATTATATATTTAGGGTTTTGACACTCCTAACATCGTTTTAGGCAATAGCCTTTCATGTAGCCGTCTTCACTTTTTGCGATTTGAACTTAGTACTTGACATCTTTTTCAAGACTGTCGTTGTTAGTGTTAGTATGGCATGTTGTTGTTTTCTTTTGACTTTTGTCTCCGATTAAAGGTAGACAACTCAACGGCTCTTTTTGTTACAATCTCGAAAGTGATATAACCTTAACAACACTTTGTCTTAGTTCATTTTATCCGCATTTGAATGTCTTGCAAATATCTATTTTTCAAAGGAATCGCGATCTTCTCAAGATTGATCCTTCAGATAGATATGTTCATGGCTCGAACATTCACAGTTTATATCGAGCATTCAAGACATTAATCGACTCTTCAAGAATTATCGTGCCTTTAAATTTTTGATCTTGATTCTTCCTTCCTTTCTTCGGTCTTCAGAGTCTTCGAGTCTTGGCGTCTTAGAGTCTTTACAGATGATGCTCCGATATATCGAAATCTTCATCTTTGAGTCTTGCCTTCGGTTACATCGAGTCTTCGATATCTCGGCCACATCGAAGTCTTCAGTATTTCTCACATCGAGACTTGATTTCGTTTATTTCGAACTCTGAAACTTCAAACTTCAAACTTCTATCTTCAAACTTTATCGAAACTTCGATCTTCAGATCCTGGGACTCCCATCTATATCTGTTGACTATACATTTTGCGATAACATCCGAATACTCTAAAAACCGAATCCCGACTCAACTATCAAGATTATTCTGAACATGTCAATACTAGGGGGGTTTTGGGATCTAATCAAAATCATATCTTTATTAAATTCATCTCCCAACAATGTGTTATAGGATGCATTTAAGTAAAAGGTGTGCACGATTAATTGTATAGAGATTATTCACAACGCTCCATAACAGATAAATTTATCAAAAGGAGAAATGGTAACAACTTTATTAAAAGTAACCGAATATCCATCAAGGTAAAGTTTAGAAACCCAAATTAAATTCTTTCTAAAATTCTAACGTAAAGAACATCTCTTAAAATTAAAACTTTGTCTTCAAAAAGACAGTGCACTTCTCCCATTTAGCTTTAGTCGCCACTCTAAAGCATTGCCCGAAGTGATGAGGGATCTCATTGTCACTAAGTTGTCGTGTCCACTTGAACCCCGGTAAAAATGAAACAAACATGATCACTGACCTCAGATCCACTACCCATAAATGGGAGGCATCTTGCGCTTAAGCAAGTTTCAACAACTAGTGCGTGAGAATTACCTTTCTTTCCATTCCTTTTAGGTTTGGAACAGTCGACCTCCAATGTCCTTCTTCACCGCAGTTGAAGCACTTCCCTTAGTCATTGCTTGCTTTACCGCTTCCACCTTTTCTTTTGCTTTTCTTTGCCATTAAGGCAACACTCCTTTCACTTGCTTGTGGCTTTTGTCCTTTTTTCTTGATCTTACCACCCCTTTGGCCTAGAAGAAGAAGAGGATTCATTTGCCACCAAGGCTTGGCTCTTTTGTTCCAATATCGCCTCTACGAGACTAAAGCTTGCATAGATCGCATCGAGAACTTCGATTATTCATCCGGTAGTTCAACCAAAATGTTCAAAACTTTTTCGCAATGAGTGGAGCATGAAATCGATTTGGGTCTCGATGTCGATATTCGGTAGCCAAGTACCTCAAGTTTGTTAAGGTGAGCCATTATCCGGAGAACGTGCTCCCTTTACTATGCCCCCTCCACCATTTTCATAAAGATCAAGTCCCCATGGTGATCCGACTTAGCCACACGGTTTTTGATGTTGAAACATCGCTTAAGACTAAATCATGATGTCTGCGGCCCGGTCTCAACGTTCGGGTGTTGGTGTTAAACACATCCGACATAGAAGCCAAGATGGTACACTTTGCCATTTCGTTGAACGCCCCCGCTTAGCATACTCTTTTTCTTAACCATTTTAGTTGACTTTTTTTTACTTTTACGGTTTAGGTGTAGCGAGAACCCAGTTATGGCTTTTGTGCAAAATGAGGACAATAAGTAAGTTTACGATTACAATCAAGTTTTTTCACCCGAAGCAAATTGTCTTTAAGCATATTGAATGATTGGATTAAAAGGTTGCGACATGATGAACTAAAATAAACAATAATATGCATAAGCACAAATATATCACAAAATTGATCACATGTTTCATATTAAAATCTCAAAAAATATGAACATGCATCGCCAATAACATCTCAAAAAAGTTTAAATAAGCCACGTGGGGGTGGGTCATTATTTAAACACATTAAAGGTTTATAAACAAAAACGCTTATAAACCTTTAATATCCAGATTAATAGTTGGCTCCCACGACCAATATAAAATTAACAGGACTTTGGGGAAGTATATGCATATCAATTTTATACCTAAGTAATAACCATGATTAAATACGTAATTATTATTTAAGCTTTGAACGAGCCTCGTGGGGAGGCCATCGTCCGCTTACTAGTAATAATCCAATCATCCATTTGGAATTCATTCATGTGAAAGCTAACTTTTGACCGTCTCCGTGGGAATTTCTCCAAAAGAATTCACAAATAAATAAATCATGGAGGTCAAAATTAATTCAATTTTATTATCCTAATAAAATTGTTAATTAATTATTTAAACATACTTAGTAATTTTTTAAGGTGAGATTTTTCATTGGGCAACTCTCATGTAAACACATTTAAACAAATTAAATAAAAGCACAAGAAAACACAATAATAAACCATGTGCTTAAAAAAAAAACATATTGGGCACTTATTATCCAATTGTCATGGTTTGATTTTTTTCGCTTGATTTTGAAGAAACGCCGCCTTTGAATTTCTCCCACTCGATCATCTCAAAAGAACTCGTCAAATCGCCACGCCAAGTAGCTCGCAATGATGCACGCCAGACTGCCGCCCTTCGAAGTCGCCACAGTAATCGTCTGCAAGACGCTTCTAAGAAGAAATGGACAGCGACAAGTGCCAGATTCGCCGTGGCGCGCTGGGCCACCGCCGCATGATTTCGGCAAGGCACGCATCCTCGCCGCCATCGCCCGCCGTCTTCGCTCGGCCACTTCGCCCATGGTCTCACATGCCCACGCCGATCCCCGCCTCGATGCCTAGCATCGCCTGGCACACATGGCGACATCCGCGATCAAGCCAAGGGGCACGCAGTTCACGCGTTTCCGCTGCGTCGTCAGTCTGCATTTGCTCGATCTATCCTTTAATTCTTTGTCTCCGCCTCCGTTTCGATCCGGTTAAATTTATTTATAAAAATAAATAAACCTAGATCTAGACTAGTCTATTACATTGATCAAATTAAACAAATCTAATCTACTGCGTGGATTTTCTCATTTAGGCAAAAATGAATTCGAATCTAATCGAATTAAAAACCACAATTTATATAAATGCATAAATAAACACATTAAATTCCATGACAATTAGATACACAAAAAAGATCTAGCAATTCTACTATCCAATTTCAAATTTAATGAAAACGAATTAAATTACAATTTAAAATTACCGAGCAAAAACCGAGGCTCGATACCAGCTTGTTGGGGAATTAATTGCCGACCTGATCTATTCGGGATAAATATTTAAATACAAATTTAATTATGATAATTATTACTAGCATGAATTAATCATATATTAATTCAAATAATAATTCAACAACAAATCATGCATATAATCAATTCACGAAATCCTACGCACGCGAATTTTCTACTAGTTTACTTGAACGTCTGCTCTTGGAGTGGCAATGGTCTTTGTTGATTAGACACTAAAAAACCTTCCCAAGTATTCCTTAATCCTTTTCGACAATCCGTGGTAGGATGCTCATGAACAATTAACAAAAGGAAAATAAACTTTTGTTGCACCACCTTTTGTGGATTTTCTAATTTTTCCAAAGACATGGAATTGTATTTGGGAAACGAAACACTCATCCCCTATTTATAGAAAGTGGTGGTCGAAAATTTGGGATAAAATAATATGGGAAAATCTTTTTTCTTGATCTCCAAGAAATCTTGAATATATCTCATATATTTTTTCTCCATAATTAAAATATTCCACAAAAAAAATCCCAACTCCTCTTTGTTATGGAATTTTCAAATATTAGGGAACAATAATCCAAGATTTGATCTTCTTGGTTAATTTATGAGATATTCTTGTATTTCAAAGAAATACATATCTTTCATAATATATTTTCAAGAAAATCAAGAAAATCTTTCTTGCCTTTATATTCAAAAATTTTCTAAAATTATCCCCATAAATAACCAAGTGGAAGATTTCTTTAATTTAATGAGATAATCTTGTATTCGAGAATACATATCTTCATTCCATAACAAAATTCAAAGAAAAACTTTCTCCTCTTTTATTTATGATTTTCAAATTATGAGGAAAAAATAAGAACAAATTTATTTTATTTTTAAACACCTTTTTCGGGCTATTGGACTTTATGTTGGGCTACTTAGGGGGCTTTAGGAGAATTAAGATCGATCTTCCAAATGGATCTTGAATTATCAATATTGAGCCACAATATTATTCAAGCCCATAAATATTAATTAATCCCACTACATAATTAATATTGCACTATCCATCTTAACCCATATTACAAATCGATAAGGCTCCTGCTATTATTTACCGTGTTTAAGATTATCTAGCCCATTAATTAATTCAAGCCAATTTAAATAGCTTTCCATTAATTAATATCTTTGTCCTTGGTTGAAACGTTCAACATTATTATCCATACCGAAAACTAGTTCCACTTGCAAGATTTGGTATGATAAAAAGCTTATGAACCTCCCAAGGGGGTGCATCGAACAAAACAGATTTGCACATGATTCTCCTCAGATAAATCTTAGCAATCGCGACGTGACCAATACTATTGCCCAAGATAAAAGGTATTGAATCTGGCGATTTCTCTGCCCGTGATAAGTCAAAGCAATAGTTACCAACCACACGGATCCTATTTAGAACGAAGATTAAGAAATAATTGAACCATCGAGGTCTAATTCTTCCTTGTTCGGGCTCAAGAATTTGTCCTCCTCAGGGTCCTATTCAAGGCATCGACCATGCACTGAGTGTAATCTACTGGTCAAGACAAGTCAATTCTGAGCCTTACACTTCAACCTTTCAATACGGATTGTTCATTTCATCTAGGTCGAAATGGTGTACTTTTTGGTTTACAAGGACCATAATTTAATCTTCGGATCCCATATCACTAAATTAACTACAATGTAACATACTTATTTATTGAGCATGTATTTATCGAAGAAATATATGTAACATTCGATGATATTTAAAGCATCGGTGATAAACAATTTATTTGATAAATAAGTCCTAAAATTCGGTTTTGATTATACAAAGTAAAAGCATACTTTCCAAAGATATAATCCCTAAAAGGTATGTGCAAGATCCAAAAATGATAAAGACAGGAGGGAGGCATCAAGGGTTTGCCACCAAGAAAATCATCTGAGCACATCTATGAAGTATCGAGTTTGATGGTACAAGGTATCTTTCATTAACTTGAAGGGACACTTGTGTGACCGTAGGAATGAGATGTTAGTGGAATCCTATGCAAGCATGTTATAAAGGTAACTGTTCTCAAGGGGAAAGATGTAGAGGATTATGTACACAAGTGTTACTCGTTGAGGTGTACAATGAGGTTTATTCTAACTCTGTTCCCCATGAATGGCGAGGAGTTGTGGAAAATAATCGGCTACATACCCCTTACCACACCTAACTTTGAAAGAGAAACACCGGGTAGGCACAAGAGAAAGAGGGCAGAAGGAGGCTGGGAAGAAGAAGTGAACAATGAAGAAGTTGGTCAAACTATGCCCAGCGGGAGTTACAAAGTCAAATGTTCATTATGTGGAGAAATTGGGCATAACAAGAAGGGTTGTAAAATGAGGAAGATTGTTGAGGCTATGATACCGAGGAAGAGAACAATGGAGATGATCAACCTTGAAGAAATGATCAAGGAGAAGACATTCCACCAATGACGAAGGAGGCGATGAACTGTTGATGTAAGTTCGACTCATTAATTTTTTTCATCTATATTTTTACCTAAACTGATTATATGTACATGTGTATGAGGTTCCTCGATCAAAAAGCCACCACAAGGAAAGGGAGGGCAAAATTAGTTGTTGTTTCAAAGAAGAAGAAGAAGAAGAAGAAAAGAAGAAAGAAAGAAAAAAATTCAAAATTCCCAATTGAGATTCTTCAAGGAAAGGCAAAAGCAGAGGTTGTATGATTATGTTAATATTTTCTTGGTTTTCATCGATTTTCTTATTATGTTCATTACTAATTCATTCGCTTTATAGAAGGGTCAATCATCATTTGCTCCCAATAACTTTATTGGAGGAGGACCATCAGAGGTTCCCGATGTAAGAGGGATTTTTACTGTACATGTTCTTATTTCATCTTAATAACATGTTCTATTGTCCTTGTTTCAATTATAGGTTCGTAGTTACGCTACATTTACTCCCATAGTTACATTGGAGGAGATGTGGAGGTCCATCTGCGGAGGTTCAACAAAGGTGATGAGGATGGAATGAGAGTCACAACAATTGGGGGTAAGTTTGTCACATATACCGTCTACAAAAAGTCTGCTATGTCGAATGGAAAAGGTAAAAAGAAGTAGATGAGGGTTGGGGTAGGATAGGTAGGTTTGGATAGTTTTTTTGTCATTAACCACTACAATCTCATCGCCTTTTATAAGTATCTTTTGAAAAAAACTCAACTTTTGGGCTTATAATGGTATCAGTTGTGGTGGCTTAAGATTGGTGGTATATTTTGGTAAATACTATGTGGGTAAAGGTTTACGATCTAGTATATTTTGCTCTTGATTGGTGATTTGCTATTGACGGGGGTGAAAGTGATGTATATTTTGTCTTGATTCATGGTATATTTTACTTTAATGATCTTTAGTTTTTTGCTTTTATTGGTATACTTTGTATTTTGTATTGATGGTGTCTTGGTTTTGAATTGTTTGTATGTATTGGTGTGCCATGGATGTTGGTTGAAAGTTAACATAAAACATAAACAAAATAGGATATTACATTAGATAGCATTAGAACATTACATATTTGGCATTACATTAGATAGCTTTAGGACATTACATTAGATAAGATATTAATCTTGAGAACATTACAAAAGAGTACCAAAATAGGACTCACATTAAGATGCAAGAAACTAACTAAACCAATTGTAAGGTCCTAGATCAAGAACCGTAAGTAGTACAATCAAAATTAGTTTTTTCAATTTTCGGTAGTTCCTGATTGCTTGATCGGAACCTTGATTTTCTTGAACCCATTCTTTCATCTCCCTCGATCACCTTAGTGTAAGTGTCTTCACCTTGGCTATCATTCTTGTCAACAACCTTATTTTGTTATCATCATTAATAAAAAAATCACATCCACCACCTTCACTTTAGGAGTCGGAGGTTATGAAATAACCTTCCCCTCTACTTCTAGCTTCCGAAAAACGTGCATGCGACAAGCTTTTCCACAATAAAGAAATAAGGTTGTGGTCGGATTAAGGTAGAAAGATGTAGAAGACATGGTGTGTTTAGTGTTTTTGGATTTGAATTTGAGTGTTGAATGTTATCTTCTTTTTTCATGAATGTGTTGTGTTGAATGTGTGAATATATGTGATGTATATATATCGGTATGAAGACTAGTTTTGAGAAAAAAATGGTGGGAATGGGACCAAAAGCCAAAAGAGGCTTAAAAATAGTGATTGGTCAAAAATTGAGGCAAAAATTGTGATTTGCTGAAAATTAGCGCAAAAAAAAATGGAGGGAAGATTTTGGGTTTACCACTGTGGGACCATATGTTAAAAGTGGGCCCGTGAGTTAATTGATTAATTATGTATTAATTATGTTTCATAACTTATGGACCGAAAAATCAAGTAGTTGAAAGGTGGTTAAGCCTTAATTGGGTATTAATTACGTCTCATAACTTATGGACCACATTTATGGTAAAGTCAACTTAATCTGAACCGTCAATGGGGACCACATTTGCAAATTAAAATTTTTGTGGGGACTAAATTTGTCGATTAGTGACCAGATCGAAAAACACGCGGTGTGGTTCTTTGGGACCAAAAGTCAAGAAAAAATCATTTTTGCACTTTGATTTGGTCACAGTTGTTATTTTTTACAATTTTTTTTAACGACCCAGACGAGGTAAATTTAGCATAAATCAACTCTCATTTCTAAAGTACTTAAAGTAATCAATACTAATTTATGTTTCATCGTTATGAGATCAATTTCATCTTAAAGTGTATTTTTTTCATATAATCCGCAATGGATTCGATTATATAATTAATTATCATGATTATTAATTTGGCTCTATAAGGGTTAGAGCATTCACAATGATCCATTCATTGAGTGTTTAAACATTAAATAATTGGAGGTTGGTGTTTAAAATCATTGTGAGTGTTTTTAACAGATTGAGAGAATACATCCATCCAAAATGATGGATGGGCGGAGAGAGAAAATATTTTTTGTAAAAAATAGATTATGAGATGATTGTGGGACTATAAAAGGTGTGTGAATAAATGAATAATTGATAAACATTTGTTATAGTTTGTTTAAACAATTAAATACTCACTGCTTCCAAACTATTTGTGCACAATTTCCATTTTGGACCGTCTCCAAATATTTTTGTACATTTTTAAATAAGAAAACTCATTTTAACTAAAACCCTTCAAACACGATTTATATACCATATGTCACCACTCATACCTCCTCGATATTTTATCACCTCTAATAAATATTATTCTACTTTTTACAATAAAGTAGAATTATCTATTACCTCAACATTTTATCACCTCAAATATTGATAAACAACTCTACGTTGCACGTGAATTGTACAAAAAATTTGGGATGGAGGAGTATTTGAAAATTAGTGATGTAGAGATGATGTAAAGGAGAGAGAGTGAATGTATGGATGAATTTTCATCCATCCATTGTAGATGCTTAAGAGAGCATAAAAAATGAATCATCTTATGTACTTTACAATGCATTATGAATTCTCAATAAGATCTTTCACAGGCGTTATCGCGATTTTTTGAATTGCTCACTCCCCAACTTTTTTTTTTTTTAATATTTATAATTTCTTCTTGTATTTATATTTTTAATTTTCATATTATCATTTTGTTTATTTTTTAATTCTTATTTTTATAATTTTAATATAATTAAAATATTAATTAAATGCTAGATAATATTTAAATCATATTTAAATCACACAAAATACATTAATGTAAAAAATTATAGGTTGATGTAATACACAAAATACATTAAATGATCAATATAAATTTAAAATAAAAATGATTATGTAATTATTAACTTCCATTTTACATAAATTTAATTCAATAAAAAATAAGAATAGTATATGTAGAGTAAAATGTAGAGCAGATAATTGGAGATGAATTTAAGTGTTGCGCGAAGTTTGCTGTAGAGTGGCACAAATAGTTGGATATGGTCTCACACTTCACTCATCTATTAGAGCAATTCCATTGGCGTGTTATTCATTGGTTATAACCGTTATCACCATTGTGGACAAATGTTATAACTCAAATTAAGTTTCTCTCTCTTCGTCTGGGTTAGTGCAGACTAACCAAAAAAAAGAAATTAAAGGCCACATATTTTATGGGAGCGTGTGTTCCACATAGTTGAGGAGTGAAACAGAGTTTATCCCACGCACCTAAAAAGGAAGTGGGGGTAGGGGACAAAAAACTGACGCAATGCAATTCCTATTAATTACTTTTTTTTTTCTTTTCTCCTTTTCTTTTGTTTTGGAAATTAAATAAGCATACAAATTTGGGGTTATTGAATCAATTTATTTGGAGTAGATATATCCGTTGCATAGTTTTAGTAAAATGAAAAATATAGAAGATACAGTAAATTTATCCGTTGCAACAGTGATATTTTTTAACGGTAAAAAAAAAAAATCTATAAATATGATACATATTCACCATTTTTTAGTATTATTTCACTCCATATTTCCTCCCCTCTTAATTGTATTCTTGTTTTTGTGTTCTTGAAATTTTTATTTTCATATCAAATGGACAAAAATAATAGAGAGTTTCCTAGGAATTTATTCAATCATCCTAATATGACGGATGAAATTCATCTCTCTCAAAGTTCAATGAATCCACAAAATTTTTAATATTCTCAATTTGACTCATCTACTCAATTTCCACTCAATTACGGTAATTTTTCTCATACTCCTTCATATTCTAAAAATTTTCAAGGTCACGAAATTTAGCTGACAACTCGAGCAACTCTTTTTTCCATCAAATCTTTCCACCCGACATCCGATATTGGCAAATATCATCATTAGGAAGCAACATTTCTGCATCACCCGTATCAAATATTCTCTTACCCAAGCAGCAACCGGATGTCATCAAGATATCAAAATGATAAGAACCTAAAACTCCAACTTTCGTAGACCGAGACACAACTATCTCAACCTTCAACCCCGATTGATTTAGAAAATTCGCACCAGAGTATCTTGCCGGGTGAAGTATACGCTTGAAGAAAGGACAATTAGAAGAAGACGAAAGGCAACTAGCAAATTCTTTTGTCACGATAAGTGATGATCCCATCATCGGCAATGATGTAAATCGGCGCTTTTGGAAAGAGAGTCACAAATTACTACACAAGAATCGCCCCACTGGTGCTCCAACACGACGTCTCGAACAAGTGAAGCCACATTGCTTAATACACCAATTAAGGTAAATCTTTTCAACTCTTGCTATAATGTAGTATTTAGTGTTCATGTAAGGAACAAACAATGAAGACATAATGCGCATTTACACACGATAAATTTCGAGCTTGCACCAAGAAAAATCGTTTAATTACGAGAATGTATGGAGGATTGTGAGGACCGGCCCAATGTTTTCTCCACAATACAATGATTCCATAAATGCATCAAAGAAAAGCAAGGACCTCCGACCAGACCCCAGTAACAACTCTCTTGGATTAGATTTTGATCTAAACATCGGCGACACTTTCGTCCCCGATTAGTGAAAGAGCCAAGAGAAAAGCAAAAGGAAAATCCAAGGCTAGATCAGTGGTCAATGGGAAATGATAAGATCGAATAAAGGTCTTTGAAAAATGTACGGATTAATCCGATTCTAAAAAAGAGGAAGTCATATAAGACTTGAAAAGGCCGGACATTGAAAAAGAGCGTGAAGGCAAATGGATGAATGGAAATTTGTTTACCAAGATACCTCAAGTTGGGACGGATGAGCAACGTGCCTCCAATACGTGTGTGTGCGAAGATTGTTGCTCGATGGAATTCATAGAATAATCTATCGGTCTTATCTTTATCTTATTAATGTATTTTTTTTTAATGTTTTTATGTTAATTTATCATTTATGTAATTCCAATTTATTTCAATAAATATATTTCAATTAATGTATTAATTTGACATTTATGTTTGTAAACTACTACTCATTAAAAACTAGCGTTAAAAAGACTAGCCATTGTAAACTAGTCGTTTTAAAACTAGTCGTTAAAACTAGTTAAAAAAAATTAGTAGATTGTCTTAGCAGTTCCAAGGTAATAGATGTATATATATATATATATGTCTTATGTTGTGAGGTTCTTCACATCCTACATTCTTCACATCCTACATTTTAAGATTAACCTCTCAAATACCCTTACTCCAAAAATGTCTCAATATTCCATGAGTTCAAGCCCGTCGATGAATCGGATGACCAACCCAGGTTCACTGGTGAACAAATGATGTTAACGATTCTCCAACATTTGGAAGACGATATGCCTGATTAACGAACGAGAGATTAAATTGAGAGAAACCGTGGAAGGGGCGGTTTAGGCTTTTCAACGATTATTTCTCTCAAGTCCGGTGTATCCGGATCCATTTTCCGAAGAAGATTTAGTGATGCGAAGGATTTATTCATTCACATTTTGAATGAACTAAGCAATCGATCTCTTTTTTAATCAAATGCTTCGAATCTGTTAGAAGACAAGGGTTATCATCACTGAGAAGTACCTTTGGCAATGATTAAATCAATTGGCTTATGGAGTTCCTGGCGACAATCTTGGCGACGAACCCTGAATGGGTGAATCAACTGTCATTAAGTGTCTTTTCAAGTTCGGAAAGCGTGGTTGAAGTATTTGGTGCTCACTACTGGAGAAGCGCTCCGATCACAATGACACTCAATGTCTTCTCAAATGCACGAGTTGAGACATGGCTTTCGGGCATGTTAGGAAGCCTTATTTGCATGCCTTCTTATTAGCGGGGTAACACATAGATTGCTTGGAAGAGCCAATTTACAAGAGGTCACGGGTCACCTAAATGGATTCTTGAAGCGATAGCGTCTGAAGACCTATGGATATGGCATGCGTTTTTGAGTTGCGGGATCAATTTATATCAATATGTTGAATAAGAGTCTCTCTATTCAACAACGTCTTCTGAGCTACTCAAGACCGGGAGGTTGGTTCTTGTGAATGGAAACGGAACGCGTAAAAAGAGTTCTTATCGGCCAGATGGTATTTATCCTAATAGAGTCAACTTTTGTTAAAAGCTTTTTATACGCCTAATTTGATCCGCAAGAGAAATTTGTTAAGGAAAGACAAGAATCTGCGCGAGAAAGGATGTGAACGAGCATTTGGTGTATCGAAACCGCGTTGGGCACCGTTAGAGGGCCATCTCAAGTTATTGTTAGTAAGTATAATGTTAACATGTATTTATTTTGCATAATATGATCGTCCGAAGATGAGGAGACATGGTTACAAATTGGGCTAATGAAGCGATGAGCCCCACATAACGACAAAGGCGCTAATTTTATTTAGGGATTATCTCCGGGAGGAACACCGAGCTCGTAAATATCAAGTTCATCACCAACCCGTGCCGAAATTTCAGTGGAACATATTTGGGCTCGATCGTGATAATTGATATAAATGTGTTTATTTATCGTTTCAAAATAGTTAAGTCTTTAATTATTTTAATTGAATTATTTTCTTAATGTTGAATATGTTGTACTCATTTATTTTCACTTGATAGTAAAAATTTTTAGTTGTAATGTTGTCTCAATTAAATAAATAGATCTTTTAATTAATAATAATAATAATAATCTTTATTAGTTAACAAAGTGTGTTAGTATTAAATATTTATTTCAAATTATAAAATATATTTATTGATATTTTAAAATTATAGACAAAATAATTTTAATATATTCATTTATTAAATTTTAATATATTCAAATATTTAAAAACAATTGTATAGTTTTAAAACATTAAATTAAGAAATAAAAATTAAAAAGAAAATATGATTGAGTGGTGGGTCCCACAAAAATGAGTTATAACTTTTAAATGGTTGTAGGAGTTAGTGGGATTGAGTTATTTATGTAAGAATGATGATGTGATGGTGAGGTGGAGGGGAGTGGGGAGTTATAACTCCACCACCACTGTGGTGTGACTCATCTTTAAAAAAAAAAACATCTTTACCCTTTTAGTTGTGTTTCAAAACACATACAAAGTTATGAGAGTGCAATTTAAAAAATAAGTGTTTCTGCCCCCTACATTAGAGCTTGCAAACACACCCTTAGTATGTGTTTGCAAACTCAAAAATATTGTGCATAACTTTTTCTTTAAGTTGTTAGACTAAATTAAAAAAAAAACCAGTGTTTCTAACGTTTCTATAGAGTTTGCAAACAGGCCTTCGTTCCTCCACAGCCTACTATAATGCTAACGGAGAATGTAGCGACCATGTTCTACAATCCTGAAGCCATCCACCAGATGATAGGTTTTTTGGCTCACTAGCTACAAGGTGTCGAAACATACTCAAGTTCCTCAGATCCCAGTTGCTCTCATGTTTGATCCACCATGCGATCCTTTGAGTTAGATACATAAAAGGTGTGCAAAGTTAGGCAGGTTGGTAATCATCGTCATTGGGGAGCTGAACATATAGCAAAATGAGACGCATATCCTCATATGAGGCTAATGCCTTTATAAATTTTTATCAAATATAAACACACAAGACACTGTTTGGTAGCCTAGGTGAGTTATTGACAAAATAAGCAATCGGTGAGTTAAGACCCAAGCGATTGTGGTATTTAATATAATTATGTGTTCAGTAACCTATGTTCAAAGAATGAGATAATCAATATATAAAAAACATAAACATACATAATACAAAAATTATCCTCATTGAAAAAATTGACAATCTCAACAAATTTCTTTAAAAAAATTTGGAAAAAAATTGAACCAGCGGTCTAAAAAGCACATCTTCAACATAATTGCCTATTAATAATCTGCAATTACTGAAAAATGGAGAAAAAGGAATTCAATAATCAAGAAATTTAAAGTAGCACAGATTTAACACAAATTCGCTTAACATTCAGTAGATCTCAACTTGGATCTCTTCAATTCACCTTTTCACAAAACTCGTTTAATATTTGCTTATGAAATTGTCATCTAATTCTTCTTGATCTGCATTTGATGCTTTATCGTCGTCTTAGAGCGTCGGTGTCCATCCAACAACCCCCATTCAAAGGTAGCTTCCGGTAACAACCTCAATACCTTCACCATCGAAGATGTTGCATGAGCTTTAATGAATTTCTCCTGAGAAACATCGCGGTGACTAAAAGAGGCGTAGAGAGAAGAAAGAAAAAATAAATTTATGCTAAGTTTTTTCATTTAATACATGAGGGTACTCTTGTAAATGATTACGACTATCTGGAGTTACTGTTACTTCACAAGATTTCATATGTTCAAAATGGATCGACTACATATCACACTGGAACAATAAATAAGGGTAAGCCTATCCCATCTCTTGGGTCTTGCCAAGTGCTACCAAACATCCATTAATGACTGATAATGTGTTTATCATGGCCTAATCGGTGACACCAAAGAGGGCGTAGATGATGAAAATCAGATGATTTTTAAATTACTGAAATCTCTCTCTCTATATATATATATATTTAATAGAGTTTTTTTTAATAAATATCTTGTAGTTAATTTGAATGTTGTGTAAATGCTTGAAGATAAATTGAATAAGATATCGCGTTTTATTATATTGGTGTGTTATTTTTACATTGGTTTTGTAGATAAGATCGTGTTTATCAGCATGAGATGCCCGGAGCATGAGATACGACAAAAAAAAAATAAAAAAAAAATCAAAAATGGAATATATGGGATGACCTTTGGTTATGGCGTGAACATGGGCGAGAGATTATGCCTCAACTTTCTCGATAAAGTGTCGGTTCTTATTAGGCAGAC
Source organism: Stenogyne calaminthoides (assembly GCA_037126765.1). Taxonomy (NCBI): domain Eukaryota; kingdom Viridiplantae; phylum Streptophyta; class Magnoliopsida; order Lamiales; family Lamiaceae; genus Stenogyne; species Stenogyne calaminthoides. Next base: position 25,263,781 of record JBBCBC010000016.1, read on the forward strand.
GTGTTTTATTTAGATAACCTTAGATTTGATTTATCTATCTAAAAAAATCACCAAAATTAATAAAATAAATTTCTCTATAAATAGAGAAGCAAATATTGATATCTTTTGATCACGATCTCAAACACTCTCATTTCTTCTTAACTTGTGTCAAATCTCACCGAATTTTTATGTCATTTTACCGTGGATCCAAATCATCCCAATTATTCCACTCTTTCAAAACCATTCAAATTCTCAAAATTATCAAAACTTGAATCCTTTTAATCTTGATAATTCTCAATTTTCTCAAGATTATCGAATTCTCGTTTTTCTCCCGATTTGAACCAAGTTCCTATCTCGAACAAGTTCAAATATCGAAATATCTCTTGCGACTTGTTAGGAAAGAAAAAGAAGAAGTGATAAAAAAACAATGGTCCGTTAAAAAGATGTTGCATTTATGTCATGTTGGTGTTTAATTAGTGAAGATGGCACGGTTGACAAAAAAATCAAAAAGGTGAAAAATGTAGGAAAGATACGACATGCATTTGCAGAACTCAAAAATAAAAAGTCGGATGAGTTAAATGAAAATAATATAGAGATGATGAGAAGTCGTTGGAAACGAATTAATGAAAGTTAACAAGTTGATGAAAATTTCGAGGAAGCACATACACGATATAAAGCGGAATGAGCCAAGGTGATATTGATAAAGAGGCTCAGAAATTTATTTTGTTAACACTAAACACAAGTTTACCGACTTGGTTGTGTATAATGAATGTTTTGAGTAAACATCCCAAGGCAAATAAATTTTGATTGTGCTCCAATCCGCGTCTTTGAAGATGAAGAGGATCTTGAAGAAAGTGGTGGTAAAATTTCGAAAAGATCCCCAGGACCAGGTGAAGAAGAGGCGATTCAAACCCCACTAATCCGAAACTCGGGCGGCGACAATTCAACTATTCCATGTCTATAGGTAGAGATAAGGCGAAGAAAAGGAAAAGGTAAGGTGTTGTCGGATGAAGTTATTGAACAGATTAGTGCGATGAGAATCACTAAAAAACTAAAAGTTGAAGCGGTTTGAGAATCTAATCAACATCTGAAAAAAGAACAAAGGAAGAAAGGAGAAGAAAATGGAGCTGCAACTTGCTCTTTATCTAGATTGATGGACAAAGATCAACTTATTACCGAAGAAGGCGAGATGAAAAGTTCCATCTTTTAACATTGTTCAAATAATCAATGTCAGTTGTTTTCAATACTTTTACTTTTACTTTGTGTTTTTTTTTTTTGGTTTTGTCTTGTAGCTTTTTAATTTGTGTGACTTTATTTAATTTCATGTAATCTCGATTAGTAATTTTAATTATAAATCGTTCATTGTAATTTTTTCATTAGTAATTTTTATATATCTCGTTAGTAATTTTAATATTAGTAATTTTAGGTATTATTACATTGCAATTTTCAATTAGTAATTTTCATGTATCAACCACGTGACAAGTTACATCATTTCCTTAAAAAGTAATAATAAGTTAGGGAACCTCCATTATTAAAAGCTACATTTGCTCATACGATATCTTAAGTGTGAATCATTACATCAACTCCACTATCAAAAGTCATGACAAGTTGAGAACCTCCATTATTAAAAGCTACCTTTGATCACATGCATATCCCAGTGGAATCAACCACATAATGCGTTAAATTATTCCACTCCACTATCAAATGTACTTTTCGTATATACCATGACAAGTTGTACTCATCCATATTCAGTGGGAATCAAACCATATGCCAAGTTATATCTCTTCCATTATTGAAGGTACTTTCTTTTACTCTTTAGCTTCCTATAAATCATACTTGAAACAACATCATACTTACACCAAAAATCCTTATCTTTACTCTTTAGCTTCCTCTCAAATATAATTACTACCCATTTGTATTACCTATTTCAATGAAAATCCTCGATAGATTGATTCAAACCTCGAAGTTCAGATTCATGTAATTTGAATGATCTTGATGAATGGCAAAGAACGGAAATGTTTCTACGAAACTGAAATAATTTAATATTGATCGAGATATGGTCTAAGCATCTAATATTTAATCGATAGTATTCCGCTCAGAGCTTAAGAAGGTACGAACTAAATGAAGATATTTGAAAGATGCTTACTTTCAGAAATTAAACCCAATTTCTTTATTTATTTTCATTAAAATAAATTATTACTCATCACAAGATTAAATATTATTTGAACGTTATATGTCGATATTTCAGCTTTATTTAATTACGCTAAAAACATTATCAACTTGTTAGATTTAATCTACGATAACAAATAAGTGAAAGATAGATCAAGGGAGGTGAACCACCAAATTCCACATGTATGATTTCAGATCGTACGAGGTATAGACGAGACCCAGATAGACTGGATGAAGATGATAACTGGCGAGCCGAGTGCATCAAGAAAAAGAAAAGCTAAGCTACCGATCAGAAGAATCGGCATCTGATCGGCGGATCAGATCAAGACCACTCTAACGGCCACCCGCATCAAGAGGAAAGCAGATGACCGATCAAGATCGACATGATCGAGATCGATGATCAGGATCAGACATGATCGAGATCGGGCGAAGTAACCCCGAGTTAACCCTGATATACAACTCGATGTAACGGATCATGAGAACTGATATGTCAATTGATATTATATCGATCCGGATCATGAGCCGATCTCGATCAGCGAGAAGAAATCAGATATCAGAAAAACCGTAAATCGCATATCGATCATCAGACGAGAAGAAATCAGAAGAGAAGCTATCTGAATCAACGCCGCTGATTTATCATACTGGAAATGGCTAAAGGACTCGGCGCGCTGCACTGGTCAAGAGCCGAACTCTGAAAAGATATCTGATTGTACAGCGCCCGGCCAAGCAGGTTCTATGAACTAAGAATCTCAAGACTGAGAATCTCAAGACCTCGTAAGATCCTCAAGAATATAGTAGTTAGATTCGACCAACGTGGGAGTTATTAGAGGAAGGAAAAAAAAAGGTCAAAGGTTAAGCAAAATATTATGGATTTGAATGAGACTCCATCAATCCAGAACATTCAAATCCACACTTATAAATAAAGTTTAGCACCTTCATTATTCGTGCGTGAAATCATTGGAAAACACCATTGAAAATTTCTGAGTCAATCATCTAAAGATTTTCACCATGTAATCGAGTACAAGAAATACACGATATATTCAAGAGTGTTCTACCCTTGATCTAAGCACAAATGTAATATCTAGCTTAAAGAGATTTTCCCATCTAACATTGAAATTTAAACAAATGTAAAGAAAATCCTCAACTAGTTGAACCAAACAAACCTGCAAATCGGTTTGATAGGATAAGTTTGTAAGTGATGAATCCCCAGAACATTTAGCGAAATCCTGAAGGGAGGGTAGACTGAATCTAGTAGGAGATAAACCGCTTTGAGTGTGAACCTGTAAACATCCGTTGGTTGTTGGACTAACACGTTAAAAGCAAGTTCCGATTGGTTAAGTAGGTGCCCTGCTGAAAGGGAAAGAGTGGATGTAGGAGTTGGACTCAAACCCTTTATAAAAATCGTGTGTTCTTTTCTTGCTTTATGTTCTTCTTTCCATATGCATTTGATTATAAGAAAACACACATAAGCAAAAAAAAAAAAAAAAAAAAGAGTAATTGGAATCACTCTGCGCCTCCACTTGTTTTATATGTAGACATGGTATTTTCCCTCAGCTCGGTTTCAAAACCGGACTGCGTTATATATATTTCTTTATAATACATTCAACAAATAGTATGTGTTACATTCTTGATCGGGATCTCGCATTACGCAATTATTATTCATTTCCGTTTATTATTTAGATTTAAGCCATGTGTTGATCTCACAATATCTATAAATATAAGAATAACATCCTAACATTTTTTTTTATTATTTAGGAAATTATATATTTTTTAGTAAAATATTTTTTCCTTTCAAATTTCATTCAAATTTTTTTTATAAACATATTTATAATTGATTAATTTTAGCTATACACATATAGACTAACTAATAATTAATTTTGTTAATTATTTAATTGTCGGAGTCTGCATATTATAATCTTAATCTACCATATAAATCTAATATTGAATAAAAAACAAAAAAAATATTAGAAGAAAAAGACTAACAACATATGTTAAAAAAAAAAAATTTCAAGATTAAAAAAATTATAAAATTTTTATAAAGCAAACTCAATAATTAATACATATAAAACTTCAATGTATTAATATAAAATTTATATGTACTTATATTAAATTTAATGTAATTAATATAACAACTATATGTAATTAATAGAATTAATAAATTTAAAAAGAAATTATATTTTTTATAAAAAATCTTGCAAATACACACATGTATAAAACATAATAATAAATTAAAATTACATAAAAATATGTTGTTAACATTCAAATAGAATGAATGATTTTCCCATTCTTTTTTAAAAAAAATCCCTAAACGTGTGATTTTAATCAAATAATTCCTTCTAATTATAAATATATTTATAAAGATTTTTGGAGGATCTGGAAAGAATTAATTTTTACTAAAATAAATATAATTTCCTAAATAGAAAAAAAATTATGTTAGGATGTTATCCTTGCATTTATAGATATTGTGAGATCAACACATAGCGCAAATTTAAAAGATGTAATGGGAGATGTAACATTATTGAATAACGAGATCCTCGACCTTATGTAGTTAATTTGGTGATGATCTGAGATCACGAAAGATCAAATTAACAATTCATCAGAATTAAGTGCAAAAACCACAAATCCTAGATGAAAATAGACAATCCATTTTGAGCGAAGGTTGAAGGCCAGACGATTCCCTCGAGCTTATGCTTGAAGAGATTACACTAGTGCATTATGATGTCTTTGAATAGACTCTTTCAAGAGGATAAATTCTTGATCTTGAATATAGAAGAAGAATTGAACCTCGGTGGTTTAAGTATTTCCTTAATCTCCGTTCGCCTAAAATGGATCGTAGAAATTAATAACTATTGCTTTGACTTATGATGGGAAGAGAATCAACGTGATTAAATCATATATCTTAGGTAATATTATTAGTTACATACATTAAAGATTTTTTATCATATACCAAATCTTGCAGTGGAAATTTATTTCCGGTATGGATAATAATGTTGAGTTGTCTTTACTCGAGGATAAAGATATTAATTAATATAAAGCTTTTTCAGCCGCTTAATTAATTAGTGAACTAAATAATGTTAAACACGGGAAATAATAACAGGGAGCCATATTATTGTAGCATCGTAATATGGATTAAGATGGATAGTTCAATATTAATTTTTTATAGTGGAATAAATTAATATTAATGGGCTTGAATAATATTTTGGCTTAATATTAAAGTTTCATAGCCCATTGGAGGTCAATCTTAATTCTCAAAGGCGCCAGAATAGCCCGATATAAAGTTCAATTAATGAAAAGGAGAAGAAAATATTATTGCCTTACTATTTTTCAACATTATTTTTGAAAATAATTAAAGAAGGAGATAAAAAATTTTTCTTGATTTTTCTTGGAAAGATTTTATGGAATAAGTATTCTCAAATACAGTTTTATCCCATAAATTTAAGATAAGTCAAAGATATATTCCATTCCCTATTAATTGTATTTTTTCAAAAGTATGCAAGGCAAAAATGGGGAGAATATTTTGTTGGGAGATATTTTGGGAAATAGAATATCTTGATATATTGAGATTGTATGAATAAAAAGCAAGGAAATTTCCCAATACTGACAACACGGCTAAATTTTTAAATCCACCCCTTTGTTATAAATATCTGGATGAATTTTTCATCCCTAAAGACAATCCCATTTGTTGGAAAAATTAGAAATCCACAAGGTGGTGCAATATTTTTACATTTTCTCCTTTATTAAAATCGTTCAAAGGTTAGTTATGTATGCGTTAATGGCTTGGAAAATAATAAAGCTTATTATCTAACCGATGGCATATATCCTTCACGTGGGTTGTATTTGTTAAGTCGATTCCTTCTCCGCTACTCAAAAACAAAATTGTATGCTCAACACCAAGAGGTCAGTCTACGAAAGATGTTAAGCCGAGCATTGATTTGTGAAGCTTTTTAGCATTTCTTAACGCCCATGTCTTGTATGGGATAAACTTTTGATGCAAAAATTATGATGGCTTGTATCATCATGCACACATGATAGTGGAGGATGAACGACACATACCAAAAATTATATGATCCCACCGAATTTTTAATGGTCCTCAGATGATGATCACTCATTTTTTTATCTTTGAATCCATTGAAGTTTATCTACCTATATGACTATTGTGAACAATAACTGATAGAAAGGTCTGTCTTTGCTCTTAAAAGCGATTGATTGAGCATATATGGCAAAAATTAAAGACTTGATAATTAAATATGAATTTGCATCTTATATTTTTTTTTTGTAATTTACGTAAGTATTTGTAGCTCGATTTATTTATTTTCTTTTGTATTTCAATTCTTGTAATTTTAATTTTGTTATTGGATGTTGTAATTTTATTTTAACTATATTGTAATTTTTATTATAATTATAATTTTTTTAATATCAAATAATTGTGTATGTTTCTTAAATATTTTAATTTATAATAAAAAATAATTATAAATTTAATTTTAAGTTATAAAAAAAAAATAATTTATTAAAGTTTAATTGTGGTTGTGGGTTAAGGCATGGATAAACAATGAAAAAAAAGATGAATTTGGGTTGTAAAGAAAATGGTATATGTGGAGGAGAGATGAATTGTTTTTTATTATTTTATATTTTATTTATTTAACTTTATAATATTATTCATTTATCTCTTCTTTTTAGTTAATTACAATTCGATTTAATTTAATATAAGTAAAATATCCAGTTTAATGAATTTTATACTAATGTGAATTATATTTAATTATTAATTCTTCAATGATTAATTTTATTTTTATAATTGCTCTTATTTATATCTTGATATATTTTAGTAACAAAAATTATTCACTTTTAATTTTTTTATTATTACATATTAATTAAAAATATTAATTTTAAAAAGTTTTTTTTTTGTTTTTCTCCTTTTACATTTTTTTAATCGATTTATTTTGTTATGATTCTGATTTCAACTTTATATTAAAATAGATAAATAATATTTGACACAATAATTTTATTACAAGGTTTAATCAAATTCTTCTAATATACATTTTAAAACAATTATTAATTCATGTTTAATGCATTTAAGCACATATTTATATTTTTATTTTTAAATATATTATTTAATAGAATCTTTGTATTTTTAAATTAAAATTCATGTAACATTATCACTAAACTAAGTATATATATGTATGAAGAAATAAGGAGAAAAAAAATTTAATAATTATTAAAGCATGTAAGTCCAACTCATGTGATGCAATAAGTAAGTCTCTTATATTAATGAAAAATAATGGAAGAAATTAGTATTGACTAATGAGTAGGTAAACAAAATAAAATTTTATTTTATTACAATTCATCTCATTACACAATTTCACGCTTAAAATCAATAATGTTCAATATGTGAATCGTGGCGTGAAAATGACTAGTATAACATAATTTGAGAAGAAATTAAAATCATACTTGATTCCATAACTATCTGTCAATATAGATTTAGTCCAAAAAAAAAGTTAAGTTATTTATTTAAACCCCAATTTTTTTTATTGACAATATACAATTTTGGTCCCAAATTGACCCGGAAAAGATAAAACAACGCCATTTTTGAAGTCCAACATGGGGTTTCCGACTACCTCGCTTATGTGGTGTCCACCATACATGAACTTGATTTTTTAAAATTAAACTTTTTACAATTTCCATAAATAATTAAGGCAATTGCGAATAAAAATCACCACTTGTTAACAAATTACAATTTAATCTAAACTTTTAGATTTTGGCAAAATAAATCTTCATTTTTACTTTTTTTTGCAATTTAACTTCGAAAAGAATTTGTTTATTACTACAAAAGTTGATGCTGTGTCTGAAAAACGCAAAATCATAAAATTTCATTAAGCATATATGTTAATAAATCTTATTAACATAATAAATAAAAATTTAAAAATAAATTAATATTATATATACTATAAATAAATTTATAATACATTAAATTTAAAAAAGTATAAGTTATATATTTTAAACATTAAAGTTAAAAACTTAAAAATTATATATATCTACACTATATAAAAAGGAATCCGTCAAAGTTGGCCAGTTTCCTACCGGTGCCCGCAACAATTTTATTTACTTCTGGAATTTTTTTATTACGTGTTAAACGTCAACCCACAAGTGTCAATTTCCCCAGCCATTTGAGCTTCATCCCCCTCTCTCTCCAGCGCAGTTGTTCTCATTGAATACTTTCAACGAACATCGCTTGTTTATTTTAGCAAAGAGTTTTTTATTATTTAAAATGCATAAGTAATTTTAAAAAATGATTATAGCAGAGGAGAAAGAAAAATCATCATACCTCACCTTAAAATTTCACTTTATTATTTTCAAATACTAATAAACAACTCAAGACGCCACATTAAGTCTTACGGAGACGGAAGATATCATATTTCCTCCATCTGCACCCTCCGCCGACGGCGAGAGCAAACTTTTACGTCCGCAGCTATTTTAGGGTTTTTAATCATTTTACCTCCGCCTTCCTCTCCGACTGAAATTTCTCTTCCTTTTGCGTTGGTCTACGTGCCAGACGCCGCTGAGAAAAACTTGTTTCCGTACCATTGAAATCCATGATTTTATTCAGCAGCCCCTCACTTTCCATGGGCGCCTCTTAACTTTCAGGTAAAAAAACAATTTGGGCTTTTAAGATGTTTTTATTTTAGTAAAGAGTAGATGTTTGAAAGAGCACTGAAGTAGAAGATTGATTACACCACGTACTATGGCATTACGAGTGTATATCGATGATAGACGAAGATATTTTGAAATTTTTTGGGAAAAAACATTGTGCTCATTAAGTGTTTGATGCATGCCCAAGAGAACTCTTGCACTAAGATATACACTGTAGCTATTAGATTTCTTAATAGCCATAGATTATGAAATTGCCAGAAGATTAATGGATCCAAGGAATGGGTGGAGTTTAATTTTTATAATTTTTTCAAAACCCAGTCATATACAAAGCATTTCTTACCAGTTATTGAAACTCAAAGAAGATTCTGGATTGGGGTATTTTTTAATCGACAGACCTTTTTTTCATGTATGGGGATATTGCCAATGTAAATAATTCTTAACTTATGAGTTTCTATTTTGTGTTTTGTGATTATATTTGTTTTTTGGTATGATGGGTTGGACTTGAGGTATTTCTTCAATTGAAGAATGTGACGGTTGTTGTTTACAATACTTGCATTTTAATTTGCAAAGGAAGGTTACCTTCTGCTCCCAGGCAAATTGATTTGTTTCAAAATTTCAATGCTGATGTTGGATATGCAAAAATGATAGTGATGGAGTTTAACGCAAGTATTTCCTCTCTAGTTACAATCTTATTTTTTCTATACTAAATTTATCCCCATCTGTTTTCACTTTCATCTTATGTGAATAATGCACTGTGCATTAAAATCAAACTATTTGTAATATGCATCACATATTAACATGCCACAATATAAATATTACAGAAATAATTGTGTGTCTATTTACTAGCAAATGAGCTATGCAAAAACTATCTTTCAAAAAATATTGCATTTGGTGATCAGATTAACTGATGTTAAGGTTATAGAGCTCAGTCTTCACATTGCAAATCTGGGCTTTATGCTGTGCAATGTGAGAGAATAAGCAAAAGTTTCAGAAATCTTGAATTATATATAGAAGGATGTTGAGCTTCAACTAAGAAGGGAAGGATAGATTTTTCCAGAATAGTTAAAGATTAATAGCGTGTCATCATCTCATCATGTCGGCAGGAGTTTTAGTACGCTTTTTCAGGTATATCTTGCACAGAGATTTAGTACACATTGTGATGGGTCTGGAGTTTTTTATTTCAACTTGACTTCAAATTTTTTTTTTTATGGAAGAGATTTACAAATTCTCCCAATTCGCGTTGCGAGTTCAATCGCCAAGAATCGACGCTACCAAGCTTATATTAATTTAAATGAGAGCCAATGATTCAATCCTGCGACAAGATACTTTTTCATACAATGTAGGTGTTCTCTCAAATTCTTTTCTCATCAGCTGTGTTGATGTAGGTGTCTCTTGCCAAGCAATATGTAGGCATTTTTTCAGGTATTTTTATCCATTTATTATACTATTAAATTTTATATGATATCAATATTCTGTTAATAGATCTATGACGAGCTTAGGTATTGTTTCTTTGCTGTAATACAACAGTCCTCAGCCCAACCTGGAGCTTTTATCACTTGTTAGACTTTTTTTTTTAAACCTCATCACTTGTTAGGACTTACTACAAGCTTTAAATTGTTTTTTATTTGTAACAAATATTTTTCTATTTCACGTTTTTTCCTAATATTTGTATACAAGTTCATGCTATAAATGAGCATTTACTTTCATTTCATATACAATTTTAACTTCTTAATTTTTCAGGTGTATTTTCACATTTCTAAAGCTTATATCATAGTTTAAACATTATTACTAATTCGACCTTACCATAACTACGCTAAATAATAATTAACACATTTTGATCAAGGCTAACACCTCAAGTATGGAGGTGTACTTTCACTAATATATTTAAATGCACGAAATAAAACGAAGCACAAATTGTAAAAATAAGATTTGTGTTTATCATTAATTGCACTTTAAATATTAGCTAAATCTTTTTGGCATGTATTCCACAAGATTCTTAATAATATATGTTAAAATTATATAATTTTTTATAGTGAAAATACAATTTATTTACACCTAATCGCAAATTATTAATACGATAAATACCTGCATCGCTTAAATAGAAAAATGTACTATATCTTTCAATATAATCTAATCCATACGATTCTAAAACGCATCTACGAACAAAGATAATGATCCGGACAGAGATAAGACTCATCAAATATTAGCCATTTTTTATAAAGGTATGTACTCGAACTTTTAGATTATTGCATAAAAAAAAACTTTTGGCAAATTTATGAGGAACAATAATTGCATATGAATTAACCAAAAATATTCAATTATTTTATCTGTACTCTGTCCTATAAAATTGAAAGTAATATTCTCAAATGCAATTAATAAAAATATAACCATTTTTACAATTTATCGTAAAAAGTAAAATATTTTCTGATTCACTGCCAAAAATGCATTCTCTTGAAAAATGTTTTTGTTGCAAGAATTTAATGAAATGCATCTCGCCTGCACATCGATCTGAGAATGGAAAAGAATTCAATTAAAATAAAATAGAAATTAAAGAATGAAATAAAATATGTAAAAAATAAAATAATTAAATGCAAAATAAAAAAATTAAATCTCATCCTCTTGGCATAATCATCTAAAAAAAATTGATTCTCTGAAAAAATATTCAAAATTCATCACACCAAATTCTTTTTTAATTTTCAACCTGTTTCATTCGCCACATTCTGACTCACATCCTGTTGCCCTGCTAAATGTACGAAAACGTTTGTTGCGCTTTTCTCAGTTTTTTTTTAATTTGATATCAGAGTTATTGGGGCAAATAATATTCTAAGAAATATTATTTGCTAATTTTTTATAATTACGTAAAGCTTTTATTTATAATTTTGATTTTGAATATTATTTGTTTGTGCTGATTTCTAATTTGATTTTATTAGAAGAAATTAGATTTTTATTTTTATTTGTGTTGATTTTTATTATCTTATTATATTTAAATTTATTCTAAATTTATTTATAGTATTTATAATACTAAATTTAAACTATTATTTATTATATTTTATAATTATTTATCGACGCGATAATTACCAGATTTACGAGTCATATATATTTGTACACATAATCTTTACAGAAGAACCGCCCAAGCTTGGTACTCATAAAAAGAGTAAAATGGCACTTATTCATAAAATTTAAAAGTTTAGCTTTTAAATTACTATTTATAGAAAATGTGATGATTTTATTCGCAATTGCTAATTATTAAATAAATGACAAAGTCTCACATGTAGCAATCGCGACGATTTAAAATTGCAAGATCATTAACCCTATCTATATAAGACAAATATATTAATATATCACCCGACAAAAGATTTTTTAAATAGTATGCAAGATATCAATGAAATAGAGATTACAAGACTTTGCCAAGATATTCCACCAAATAAAAACTAAGGAAAAAAAGGTTCTCAGTTTAAAAAGCAAGTCCAATTTCTCGAAAAATGTTGGTCGGTTTAAAATCAAATCCAATTTCTTGGGAGTTTTTATTTGAAATGCGCTTTTACAAATCAACCTTTGTTTGTTGTCCATGATCCATCTTCCCAAATTCAAAGTGAAGATGCTGGTGATTATTTGTTTTACCAGTTGATGCTTAAATACATTGTGTTAGGCCCCCGCCAAACGGTTATAATTAAAATAATCCCCAAATTCCCCAAATGACTCTCCGCCATAAACCCCAATGCAAATGATTCATCTTCGAGGCTCAATAAAAATGTTTTCAATCGCCGCCCCACTAACACCATCATCAATTCCTGCCATATAATAAATCTGATACCCCTATCAATCCACCCTCCGCCGCCAACACGATCATCAATGCCGCCGTGCGCCGCTGCCTTCCGATGGACGCCTCATCACCACCAATGTTCATCGCGCCTGACGATCTATTCGCCAACATCGCTGATCTAGATCCGCGGTACGCCAGAATACATCGCGCACGACGCGCTGGTGGCGCAGCTGGCGTAGCGACTGCATAGCACCGACGGGTCGCCTCGCGCGTGGCGGAGGCGATGGCGAGGGAACAACCACGGCGCCTGGCGATCATTAGTTCGCCCTATCACGCGCGCTCGCGAAGAACCGGAGGGATATGGATGCCGCGTATAGCGTGGTGGAGGCGATGGTGCCTGGGCCGAATGGATGGTGCTGAATGATCCTGTTTGGCGCACTGCTGGGGACGGAGGCGGCGGCCGACGTGGTGAGAAAAATGGAGGCGGAGGGGGAGGATGACGCGGATGACGTACGACGCGCTGGGGGAAGGTGGAGGAGGTTTAAGGGTACAGGAGGATGGTGGAGGAAGGATTCCGGCGTTGTTTTCACGCACACGCATATTATAAAGGGGATACGGGATTGTGGACACTATATGCAGGCGTTGGAGTTCGTCGGAATATTCGCCGAAAGAATGAAATGGATGCACATCTGTTTAGATATCTGGCCAAGAGATAGAAGAGGCTGGCAAAACTCATACGAGGTCTGCACACGACGAAATATACTACATAAATTAATCCCCAGTAAAGTGTTAAGTGTGACTGACCACTTCGCTTTCATCGTTTAATTGTTTCACACAAACGCATTCTCAAGAATTCTTGAAGAGTTGCAGGCGAGTTTTACAACAATTGATGATGATTTGTATTAGGATTTATAGATTAATTAGATACAACACTAATTTGTCGCTACATTTTATTTGTGGGTTGGAGTTTTTGTGAGCGGCCCATAATTTTTAGCACCTAATGTCCATTTATGCTTTGCACTTTGCCTCAGGGAAAAGTGGATCTGATCTATATTAGATTATACTGTATTGGTGATTTGGAATCAACATTGTGCGCAAAAGTAACCCAATAAATCATGTTGCACAGGCCGATGATCTATAACGGCTCGAGGGTGCCATACTTTCAAACAGGATTTAAAAAGTGGAATTTATATTTTTGGGTCCTTGAATCGAGGATAAAGAGGAGATATTCAAGTTAGATATGATTGATGAAGCTCTGGTACTGGAGAGATTTCAAGTAGGATTTTCTGTGATATTATGCAAAAGATAACTTTCCTAAAACAGAAATTAAGATGCAGGTGGATTCAGCGATGGAGATGGAAAATAAGTTTTCATAAAGTGATCAATAAACGCTGAAAAGAGGAACGAGATTCAGTTGAGGGAGGAAGTGAATGAGGTTAAGAATTGCATATTCCGGAAGTTCTTCAAGAACCACATTTTCCATTTCGAATAGCAGCTGCAGACCTGCCCTGGACCAGATTTTAAGTGGAAAAGGATAATTTGAGGAAGAAAATATATTTTGACAGCAAGGCAGAGGTGGGTCGGCTTGATTAAGGCGGTCCGGGACTGGAATGGTTTTAACTTTGCTTTAAGGAATTATGGGACCTATGAGGATATGATCTCACAGTTGTTGGACGACTCTTCACCAGAATGGGAAGTTGGTAGCGGTCTCGATCCTTTCTTTATTGTGCTTTTTCCAAGAAAGAACAAAACTGTTGAGTTGAGTGATTACAGACCAATCTCTAGTCAGTGGTATCTATAAAAGTCCTGAATCCATTATCTCTAGATCAACAGTCACGCAAATTTTGATATAGGATTATATGATTGGAGAGCTTCAACTTCAATCAGAGATGGCTCAAGGGTCATGGAATGCTTCTCGCCTTGGTGCAACGGAAGCTATTCCAGACAAGACCTGGAACGGGGTTGAGGCTTTGGTCACCATTTTTATTTTTAAGCCGCTGCAGAAGGGCTCACACTGTAGTATGTTCGCCCATCGCTATTGGGAGGAAGAATGTGCCTGTGTCACATTTTTCAATTTTCCGATCTTCTCCTGGGGAAATCTTCACTGAAAATAATATCTGAAGCTTAAGACATTTTCTCAGGTCTTGAGCTGGTGTCAGGTCGAAGATGAATAGGATAAGTGTTGCCATTATATACGAACATTGATGATGAACCTTTCGCATGTCAAGGGTCAATCCTATTTACGCATTCAGATAAAAGTGAGCTGAAGATGGCCAGGAATGAGAGTATGGTAATTCAGAAATTAAAAATAGTCTTGAGGAAGTGGCTGACTGAAATCTCCATCGAGGAAGACTTAATTAATGCGGTAATTATCTTCCTTACCTGTGTACTTTTTTCCACCTTTTCGTGTACCAAAAATATTGTGAGTGTTCTTATAACGAAGCCGTCCAAACTGTAAGGCATGTCTTTCTTTGAATGCCGACTTGCATACAACTTGTTGGATGCTTTGGGTCGATTTGCCCTGGGATCCTAAGATTTAATTTGTTTATTTAAGACGCTATATGGCAAGAAGGTGCAGCTGATCTCGGCTTGCATCCTGAGTGTATATCGACCATACGAGTTCAGAACGCCATCGTTTTCGTAGCGAAAACATAAACATGTGGAGAGCTTGATGTCCGAACTAAAATCAGATTGTGGAGCTGGGTGGACCAAGGAGGAAGCATGGTTGACATCAAGTTTCAACGAGTGGAGTTCCAGTCCGAGACGTTATCGGGTGCTGATCTTTCTTGGATAAAATGTTTCCGGAGATGTATTGGTTTGATTTTCAGTTTCTCAGACAACTAGATGTACTGCTATTGGGCACTTCATGCCCAACATGGATTAGCTAATGCATTTTCTTGGCCACATCATGCAAACAATAAGAATGAAGTTTGTCATAAAATGCTGTCAAAATAG